>PVKP010015171.1:0-51060 GCA_004027715.1 Plecturocebus donacophilus
GCCTTTTTGCACTGGTTTCTTCCCATTTTTGTGGATTTATCCACCTGTCATCTTTGTAATTGCCGACTTTCAGATTGGGTCTCTGAGTGGACGTCCGGCTTGTTGGTGATGAAGTTTTTTCTGTTTCTTAGTTTTCCTTCGGGGGGCGCCCCTTCCCCACAGAGCTGGGCCTTCCCGGGTTCAGCTGTGCTCGCTCTCTGGTCAGCGCTTCCAATTGCTGTTCTCCTTGTGGGGATGGGACCAGCGGAGCCCGACTAAAAGGGCATCCAGTCCCGCACACTCCGCACCGAGAAGTGCCGCGCCGGCCAAAAGAGTCGCGCTGGCGACTCGTGTGGCTCCCTCGCCGAGAATCTCCCAGTCCGTGGGCATCAAATATTCGTCTGCAACTGCGGCATCCACTCGCTCTCTGCACCCTCACCGCGAGCCACAATCCCGAGCCGCTGCTACGCGGCCATCTTGGATCTCTCTCCGCCCGGTGATGAAGTTTTTCTGTTTCTTAGTTTTCTCTTGGCAGACGCCTCTTCCCCTCAGAGCCAGATCTTCCTGGGTTCGCTGTGCTTGCTGTGAAACTCTCAGTCCTCAGAGCCCTCAGAGCCAGATCTTCCTGGGTTCGCTGTGCTTGCTGTGAAACTCTCAGTCCTCAGAGCTTCCAATTGCTGTTTTCCTTGTGGGGATGGGACCAGCTGAGCCCGTCCATCCCTTATACTCTGCACTGGGAAGTGCCGCACCGGCCAAAAGAGTCGCGCTGGCGACCCGTGTGGCTCCTCTGCCGGGAATCTCCCGGTCTGTGGGCAACAAAAATTCGTCGGAAAGTGTGGCGTCCACTCGTTCTCTGCGCTTTCATTGGGAGCTACATTCCTGAGCTGTTGCTAATCGGCCATCTTGGATCTCTCCGGTCTCTCGTTCTTTTTTTATGGCAGAATAATATTCCATTATCTATATGTACCGTATTTACTGTACCCATTCATCTGTTGATGGACACTTAGGCTGATTCCAAAACTTGGCTATTGTGAACAGTGCTGCAGTAAACTTGGGAGTGTAGGTATCTCTTTGATATGCTGATTCCCTTTCTGTTGGGTATATACTTAGCAGTGGGATTGCTGGATCATATGGTAGCTCTATTGTTAACTTTTTGAGGAACCTCCAAACTGGTCTCCATAGTGGTTGTACTAGTTTACAGTGCCACCAACAGTGTACGAAGGTTCCCATTTCTCCACAGCTTTGTCAGTGTTTCCTATTGCATCTTTTGAATAAAAGCCATTTTAACTGGGATGAGATGATATCTCATTGTAGTTTTTATTTGCATTTTTCTGATAATCAGTGATGTTGAGCACCCTTTCATATACCTGTTTGCCATTTGTATGTTTCTTTTAAGAAACGTCTATTTAGATCTTTTTCTTATTTTTAAATCAGATTATTAGATTTTTCCCTGAGTTGTTTGAGCTCCTTATGTATTCTTTTTATTAATCCCTTGTCAGATGGATAGTTTACAAATATTTTTTCCCATTCTGTGAACTGTCTCTTCACTTCATTTATCGTTTCCCTTGCCATGTAGAAGTGGTTTTTTGTTTGTTTTTTGTTTTTTAGAGATGGGGTCTTATTATGTTGACTAGGCTGGTCTTGAACTCCGGATCTCAAGCAATTCTTCCATCTTGGCCTCCCAAAGTGCTGAGATTACAGGTATGAGCCACTACACTCAGCCCTGTACAGAAGTTTTTAACTTGAGGTGATCCCATTTGTCCAATTTTGATTTGCTTGCCTGTACTTTTGGAGTATTACTTAAGAAGCCTTTTCTCAGACCACTGTCCTGGAGAGTTTCCCCAATGTTTTCTTTTAGTAATTTCATAGTTTGAGGTTATTAGATTTAAGTCTTGAATCAATTTTGATTTGATTTTTGCATATTGTGAGAGATAGGGTATAGTTTCATCCTGCATCTGGACATCCAATTTCCCCAGCATCATTTATTGAAGATATTGTCCTTTCCCCCACGTATGTTCTTGGCACCTTTGTCAAAACTGAGTTCACTGTAGATGTATGGATTTATTTCTGGGTTCTTTACTGTGTCCCATTGGTCTATGTGTCTGTTTTTATGCCAGTACCGTTCTGTTTTGAATAGTTGTATGGTGTAATTTGAAGTTGGGTAATGTGATTCCTTCCACTTTGTTCTTTTCGCTCAGGATGGCTTTGGCTATTCAGGGTCTTTTGTGGTTACGTATAAATTTTTGGATTGATTTTTCACTTTTTGTGAAGAATGTCATTGATATTTTGATGGAGATACAGATATTTAATTAATTAATTCTCTTTCTGTGAAGAATGTCATTGATATTTTGATGGAGATATAGATGTTTCATTAATTAGTTAATTCTGTAGATTGCTTTGGGTAGTATGAACATTTTAACAATATTAATTCTTCCAGTCCATGAACATGGAATATCTTTCCTTTTCTTGTGGCCTGTTCAATTTCTTCCATCAATGTCTTATAATTTGCATTGTACCGATCTTTTACTTCTTTGGTTAAGTTTATTCCTAGGTATTTTATTTTACTTGCAGCTATTGCAAAGCAAATGGGATTACTTTCTTTCTTTCTTTTTTTTTTAGAGATGGGGTCTCTGTTGCCCAGGCTAGAGTGCAGTGGCTATTCACAGGCGCGATCCCACTACTGATCAGCATGGGAGTTTTGACCTGCTCTGTTTCCGACCTGGGCTGGTTTACCCCTCCTTAGGAAATCTGGTGGTCGCCCGCTCCCGGGAGGTCAACATATTGATGCCAAACTTAGTGCGGACACCCGATCGGCATAGCGCACTACAGCCCAGAACTCCTGGACTCAAGCTATCCTCCAAGCCTCAGCCTTCCGAATAGCTGGGATTACAGGCACATGCCAACACGCCCAGCGCCTCCTTCTAAAAAATCTTGTTCTAGCTGGGCACAGTGGCTCATGCCTATAATCCCAGCACTTTGGGAGGCCAAGTCGGCAGATCACCTGAGGTTGGGAGTTCGACACCAGCTTGAACAACATGGAGAAACCCCGTCTCTGCTAAAAATACAAAATTAGCCAGGCATGGTGGTGCATGCCTGTAATCCCAGCTACTCGGGAGACTGAGGCAGGAGAATCGCTTGAACCCAGGAGGCAGACGTTGTGGTGAGCCGAGATCGCACCATTGCACTCTAGCCTGGGCAACAAGAGTAAAACTCTGTCTCAAAAAAAGAAAACGTATTCTGCTACAATGCATTCTCTATACAGTAGTTACAGTAATTTTTAACTGTCAAACTTTCTGAAAGAGTTGTCCATACTTACTCATTCAGCTTTTACAATTTCTACTCACTATCCACCTTACAAAAATCTAATTTCAAGTTATCAGTCCTCCAAACACCTCTCAAGTCGCCAATGTTGCCTAAAGACTAACAAACCCACGGAAACTTTTCAGCTCTTTAATATATATATATATATATGACAGGGTCTCGTTATGTTGCCCAGGCTGGAGTGCAGTGGCTATTCACAGGCGCGACCCACTACTGATCAGCACAGGAGTTTTGACCTGCTCGTTTCGGACCTGGGCCGGTTCACCCCTCCTTAGGCAACCTGGTGGTCCCCCGCTCCTGAGAGGTCACCATATTGATGCCGAACTTAGTGCGGACACCCGACTGGCAGAGTGTACTACAGCCCAGAACTCCTGGGCTCAAGCAATCCTCCCACCTCAGCCTCCTGAGTAGCTGGGACTACAGGCACGTGCCACCACGCCTGGTGGGATTACTTTCTTGATTTCTTTTTCAGATTGTTCACTGTTGGAATATAGAAATGCTACTGATTTTTGCAGGTTCATTTTGTATCTTGCAACTTCACAGAATTTATCAGTTCTAATAGTTTTATTTTTTTCCAGCTGCATCTTTAAGCAGCCACTCCATCACTCTATCAGGCCAGCAGATTTGGGGTATGAGATAGAACTAGTACATACCATGGTCATGTGTCCACTTCCACACACCTTTTTTTTTTTTTTTGAGACGGAGTTTCGCTCTTGTTACCCAGGCTGGAGTGCAATGGCGCGATCTTGGCTCACTGCAACCTCTGCCTCCTGGGTTCAAGCAATTCTCCTGCCTCAGCTTCCCGAGTAGCTGGGATTACAGGTGCCTGCCACTGTGCCTGGCTAATTTTTGTATTTTTAATAGGCAGGGTTTCACCATCTTGGCTAGGCTTGTCTTGAACTTCTGACCTCATGATCTACCCGCCTCGGCCTCCCAAAGTGCTAGGATTACAGGTATGGACCACCGTGCCCGGCCTATGTACCACATTTTCTTTATCCAGTCTAGCACTGATGGACATTTGGGTTGATTCCATATCGTTGTTACTGTGAATAGTGCTGCAATGAACATACATGTGCATATAAGAATGCTTTATGTTCCTTTAGGTATATACCGAGTAATGGGATTCCTGGGTTAAATGGTAGTTCTGTTTTTAGCTCCTTGAGAAATCACCACACTGCTTTCCACAATGGTTGAACTAATTTACAGTCCTATCAACAGTGTATAAGTGTTCATCCCTTTTTCTCTGCAATCTTGCTAGCATCTGTTATTTTTTGACTTTGTAATAGCCATTCTGACTGGTATGAGATGGTATTTCATTGTGATTTTGATGTACATTTCTCTAATGATAAGTGATGTTGAGCTCTTTAAAAAACATTTTTATGAAATGTTAGAACCATACAGTACAGAATTGACTTTTTTTCATTCAGCATAATTGCCTGAAGATTGATCCAAGTTGTTGCATTCATCAATAGTTCATTCCTTTTTATTGCTGAGCATCCCATGGTATGAATGTACCAGTTTGTTTAACGACGCACCCACTGAAGGACATCTGGGCCGTCTCCAGTTTTTGGCTGTTATGAATAAAGCTTCTATGAACATTTGTATACAGTTTTTTTTGTGAACATAAGTCTTCATGTCTCTGGGATAAATGCCCAAGATTTCACTTGCTAGGTCATATGGTAATTGCACCTTTGATTTTATTAAAAACTGCCAAACTGTTTTCCAGAGTGGCTGTACCATTTTACATTCCCAACAGCAATGTATGACTGATCCAGTTTCTCCAAATCCTTGTTAGCCTTTGATGTTGTCATTATTTTTTTTATTTTGTGTGTAGTGATACATCATTATGGATTTAATTTATATTTCTTTAATGGCTAATGAAACTGAACATCTCTCTTCATGTGCTTATTTGCTGTCTATATATCCTCTTCAGTATTTTGTCTGTAGATATCTTTTGCTTTTGCCCATTTTCTTTTTCCTTTCCTTTTTTTTTGAGATGGAGTCTCACTCTGTTGCCCAGGCTGGAGTGCAGTGTCACCATCTTGGCTCACTGCAACCTCTGCCTCCCAGGTTCAAACACCACCATGCCCAGCTAATTTTTGTATATTTAGTAGAGAGAGGGTTTCACCATGTTAGTCAGGCTGGTCTCAAACTCCTGACCTCGTGATTCACCGGCCTCGGCTTCCCAAAGTGCTGGGAATACAGGCGTGAGCCACTGTGCCCAGCCTTCTTTTGCCCATTTTCTAATTCAATTTTTTTAACCTGTTGAGTTTTAAGAGTTCTTCATGTATTTTAGACACTAGTCTTTCACTGGATATGTGCTTTGCAAATATTTTCTTCCAGTTGTAGTTTATCTTTTCATCCTTTCCATAGGGTCTTTCACAGAGCAAATTTTTAATTTTGATGAGGACAAATTTATCAAATTTTCCCTTTATGGATTATGCTTTTAGCATCAAGTCTAAGAACTCTTTAACTAACTCTTGACAGAGCCCAAAGATATTCTCCTCTGTTTTTTCTTTTCTTTTTTTTCAGACAGAGTCTTGCTCTGTTTTCAGGCTGGAGTGCAGTGGCATGATCTCGGCTCACTGCAACCTCCACCTCCCGGGTTAAAGTGATTCTCCTACCCCAGCCACTAAAGTAGCTGGGATTACAGGCATGCACCACTAATTTCTGTATTTTTAAAATAGAGACAGGGTTTCCCCATGTTGGTCAGGCTGGTCTCGAACTCCCAACCTCGGATGATCCACCCACCTTGGCCTCCCAAAGTGCTGGGATTATAGGCATGAGCCACCGTGCCTGACAGTCTCCTCTGTTTTTTTTCTAAAAGTTTTATAACTTTACATTTTACATGTATATCTGTGATTCATTTTGAGTTCATGGACTATGTTTTAATCCCTAGTTAAGGCAAACTGTTATCTCTTCCAGAGTGAAGAAGGCCTAGTGTAATCAACTTGCCTCTGAATGACTGGATCATCTCCTCAAAGGATGGTGCTGTATTGAGACTAAGTAACAGTTTCTGTTTCTGGCTGGTTGGGCTTTTGCAGCAGCAATAGCTAGACCAGTCTTCGAGAGTGGCACTAATGGGGCCCATGACAGAGGCTATCTGACATCAGCTGGCTGAGTCATTCTGCCTGCGTGGCTGATGCTTTCTTGTGGGAATTTACTTGTGGTACAAAGATCTTCACACCTTTTCACTGTGTCTTCACACATACACCTCTCTCAGACCTCCTTGCCCCTGCCTGATCCAATCTTTTACCTTCCAGGACCCTGACCAATACAGTCAAGACATTCACCACAATCTATGATTCTCTATACTTTTCACCTCATGCAAATTCTCTTTCCTCATCAATGAATGACAGATGCACAGGAGCGCTGTCTACAGGGCAGACTTCCCCTCACCACTGTCTTTCAGAGCTGCCCTGAAATGGGCTGAGATGCAGCACCAGTTGCGGCTTGACCCATCTGTGAACCAAGGGTGGCACTTTTTCCTCCTCTATCAGCTGATCCTAAGGGACCACCTAGGTGGTCACAAGTACGAGCTGTGGGAGAGGTGGTAGATGATATGGGTGTCTGGAAGCTACACTGCCTTTCCAACTTAGGATCAAAGTCAACACAGCTTCATTACCATTTTCAATTGGCAGAAACAGTCATAAATCTTCCCAGATTAAAGGAGAATATTCATTGCAGCACTATTCACATCCACCTCTGGATGGGAAAAGCAAGGTTGCAAGATTGTAACTATTGGTATGTCTTTGGAAAATACAATCTGTGACAAAGTTTCTCTACTCTGACTGATCAGAACTTGAATGATTCAAGCCCTAATGAGTTCTGAGAATGTCTGGCTTACACCTCCTCCGTCATTGTTCTTTCCCTATCAGTCATTCTTTGGCTTGGCCTTGCGGAATGCTCTCCCTATGCATGCACTACTGGTATTCAGCTAGAGCCTCAATGTTTTATATGGAGCTCTTTGTGTAGCTCCCTCCTCGCTGGTATTTTATCTAGCAAATTCTAGCTGATTTGGCTTCCCCATACTCCAGTCTCTGACTACTCAACTCAGGAAGACCATGGGGCTCTAAGTTCTCCTTTCCTGTACTGAAATCTGGAAATAGCCTCCACAACTGTGGGCTCACCTCATTTGTTCCTTTCCCTGAGTGGTCACAGTCCTGTACTGCCTTTTGTCTATGTCTGGAAATAGCTGTTTTGTGTATTTGATCCAGTTTCTCAGTTGTTTAGCAGGAGAAAGTACTCCTGTTTCAGTTATTTCTCCATGGGTGGAAGCAGAGTCTGAATATATTGTGAAAATAAAGCCAATAGGGCCGGGAGTGGTGGCTCATGCCTGTAATCTTAACACTTTGGGAAGACAAGGAGTGTGGATCACCTGGGGTCAGGAGGTTGAGACCAGCCTGGTCAACATGGTGAAACCTCGTCTCTACAAAAAAAAAAACAAAAATTAGCCGGGCGTGGTGGTGTAAACCTGTAGTCCCAGTAATTTGGGAGGCTGAGGTGGGAGAATTGCTTGAACCTGGGAGGTGGAGGTTGCAGTGAACCGAGATGGCATCACTACACTCCAGCCTGGGCAACAGAGCAAGACTCTGTCTCAATAAATAAATAAAAATAAATAAAGCCAATAGGATTTGATTATGAGTTGGATATAGGTTGTGAGAAAAAGAAACATAGTAAGGGTGACTTCAAGCTTTTGGCCTGAAACTGGGAGAGAGGCATTGCCAATACCTGAGGTTAGATCAGATTTGGAATTGTAAGGGTGGGTAAAATTAGGAACTCAGTTTTAAACATGTTAAATTTGAGATGCCTGTTAAACATCCCAGTGGGAATGTCTGCTTTGTAGTTGGATATATAGGCCAGGCATTCAGGCTAGAGGCCAGGCTAGAAACATAAAATCGGGAATTGTCTGTGTACAGCTGGTATTTAAGGTTGAGTCTGGATGAGATCAATAAGGAAGTGAGTGTAGAGAAAAAAAATAGAAAAGATAAAGCTGGTTAGCCCAGTGGCTCACGCCTGTAATCTCAGCACTTTGGTAGGCCAAGGTAGGTAGATCATGAGGTCAGAAGTTCGAGACTAGCTTGGCCAATATGGAGAAACCCTGTCTCTAGTAAAAATACAAAAATTAGCCAAGCGTAGTGGTGTGCACCTATAGTCTCAGCTACTGGGAAGCTGAGGCAGAAGAATCACTTGAACCCAGAGACGGAGGTTGCAGTGAGCCAGGATTGTGCCACTGCACTCCAGCCTGGGTGACACAGCTAGACTCTGCCTCAAAAAAATAAAGAAAAGATAAAGCCAAGCACTGAGCCCTAGGCACTCGAATATGAAATTATTTGGAGAGATGAAGAACTCTTGAGCTGTCTGTGTGAACTCTCCCCACCCATTGTCTCTTACACCCATGGCTCTACCCATCCTGTTGGCTCGGTCAGCCTTCTCTTGCCACCTTTCTCGCACTGACTTCTGCGGACCTGCTTTGTTCTGTGGTCATTCAGCTCCAGGCCTGACGGATCAGTTCCAAGGCTAGTTCTGGGACTTGGAAATGGACTCCATCAAGACTGGTTTTCTGCCAGTTATAGGCTGGAAATAAGGCAAATGGCCTGTGACTTCCAGAGTGAGCAGTGCCTTGGCCGGAAGCCCTTGCCAGTCCATGGCGATGCCTCTCACGCTGAGCGCTCCAAACAACAGGAAAAGGCAAATATGCCACCCTAGACAGAGCAAGTAGTTTTTTTCTGCCTCAGCTTCTTAGTCCTAGACAATGTTGTGCTGTGGTTGCTTAGTAGTTGCACTCTATGTTATTGACCTCAAAAGATTAAGTGTACATTCAAACATCCCCAGTTTCCCCATAGTAATTCATTACTGACCGGATAGTAGTATTATTAGCATCATTCATCCTGTCACATCACATGTAAAAAGAGCCAAATGAGGATGTCTGTTGCAGTGCTATTTATAAAGGCAAAAATATTAGAAACTACCTAAATAACCAACAATGGGGACTAAGTAAATAAGTTATGATAAATCTATTGTATGCACTTAGTAAAATAATTTTGCAGATATGGGAGATGTTTGTAATATGTTGCAGATTTAAACTTTTATTTTTTTAAAGAGATGGGGTCTTATTCTGTCACTCAGGCTGGAGTACAGTGGCACAATCATAGCTCACTGCAGCCTCAAACTGGGCTCAAGTGATCCTACCACCTTAGCCTTCTGAGTAGCTGGGACTATAGGTGTGTGCCACCATGCCTGGCTAATTAAAAATATTTCGTTTTGTAGAGACAGGGTCTCACTATATTGCCCAGTTTGGTCTCAAATTCCCAGCCTCAAGCGATCCTCCCATCTCAGCCTCCCCAGCTGTTGGGATTACAGGCATGAGCCACCACACTCAGCAGATTTAAACATTTTAATGGGGCAGTACAGTGTTTAAGAGCACTTCAGCATAAACAGACTTGAGAACGCCATGACTTGAACTCTAACAACTAAAGACTAGAGAAAAATGAACCTGCAAATGAGACTGAGCAAGAGTGGTCAAAGACATAGGAATTAAGCAGGAAGAGTGTTTCATCATAGAAGACAAGGGAAAGTTTTTGTTTCTTTTTTTTAATAAGAAAGACGAAATGGTCAATCATTCAACAGTGTCAAATGCTGAAGAGCCAAGATGAGTCCTGAAAGGTGACCATTGTATGAAACAACATGAATGTCACTATGACCACTGCAAGAGCTGTTCTAGTAGAATAATGAAAGCAAAAGTCAGATTGGACTGAGTTGAGGGGTAAATGGAAGGTGAGAAATGGAACTAGAGAGCGTAGAACTATTTTGAGGAATTAAGAGTGTGTAGGGGCAGAGGATTTGTTTCATTTTTTATTATAGGGATATCAGCTTCTTTAACCATGAGATGGATCCAATAGAGAGCAGAGAGGAACTGGGTAATTTAGAGAGAAGTTTGATGAAAAGGTGGGAGAAGATGGGATCTAAGCACAGTGGTGAAGCTGCTCTTGATTAGACAATCAGAAGAGAAACTTCAATTCCAACAGGAGGCATGAAGTCGGGGGGAGGGGGTGCAGGTGTGGGTAGGTTTAAGCATTTGGTAACACAAGGAAGAACTCAAAGATGATGACATCTGTGGAGAGTTGGGGGTAGGGGGAGTGTCAGAGGTATCAGGAGAGTGCAGAAGGTTTGAAATAGTTGATTATAGTAGGAGTATGAGCTATAGTACTACATTTTCAGAGCACGGCAGTCATATTTTCGAGCATCCTTTGGTCCCATGTAGAATTGGTGATTTTAAATTATAGAGAAACCCATCTGCTTGACGGTGACTTTCTCTAGTAGTATTTGGTTGCCTTAAGCCAGGCATGGTGGTTCATGCCTGTAATCCCAGCACTTTGGGAGGCCAAGGCAGGTGGATCATGGGTGGATCACTTGAGGTCAGGAGTTCAAGACCAGCCTGGCAAACATGATGAAACCCTGTCTCTACTAAAAATACAAAAATCAGCTGGGTGTGGGTGGTGCACGCCTGTAATCCCAGCTACTCAGCAGGCTGAGGGAGGAGAATTGCTTGAACTGGAGAGGCAGAAGTTGCAGTGAGTTGAGGTCACGCCACTGCACTCCAGCCTGGATGACAGAGCAAGACTCGTCTGAAAAAAAAAAAAAGTATTTGGTTGCAGGAAAGAAGGAAGAAAATAGTTTCATTCATCTGGTAGGATTTAGCCAGAGAGAAGAGAGAATTTCCCCACACTGCTTGGAGGCCTGGGTAGATGGAAGAGAGTCAGCTGCTCAGCTCTTCTGTGGAAGCAGCCAGAGGAAAGTGGGAGAGGGTGGTTCTTCATCCCATAAAAGGAGGTTCCCTGCAGTTCACCTTCTAAACTTCCTGTCCCTGGGAGAGCCCGCCCTTTGTTAAGCCTGACAGATTCCCCATGTGGAGCTCAGTTCCCCATACACTGTCTGCTGGTTTTGCAGGCTTGTCAGGAACAACCCTTTTCAGCCATCAGAAAGGTCTTTCTTCTTGATCCACACTGTGCTTGGGAAGGCACAGGAGGGCCAGGGGTGACCCCCTGAGGAAGGTCACTATTAATGTCTAATGAGGACAAAAGAGCCTTCTTGAATGCTCCTAGCTCATATGATACTCCAATATCACCCATAAGAAGCAACAGGACTTCTCTTTCCTATGGTCCTTGGCTTCACGGGAAGCAAGATAGAATGGAGACACTTGTTTTCCTCAGCTCTAGACTTCTTACCCAAAGAGACACATGGCAGCCAAGTTAGAATTTGAGAATGTGTGATGTTCCTAACCTCGTCTCCGGGACACAGCTGGCACTGGGAAGGAAAAGCCTTGGGGAGGAGGATGGAAGGAGTGGTAGCATCAGGCTCCAGCTCAGCCACAGGCTCCAGCCATGTTTCTACTGCTCGGTAGACAGAGGAGGGAGGATGAACATGGTGGGGAGCTACCGATGGCTCTGCTGGAAGGTGGACTCTGTCCTCCAAGCAGGCTGGCCTTGGGGAAGGAGCCAGTCATGGACATACATGCCCCAACCAGGGAAAGGCTGCCCTGGGTAAACTGCATGCCTCTGTTACCTCTGGTCAGGGGCAACCCCATTTAATGAGAAGTCACTGGCCAACTGACAAGGATGGGGAGGTGACCTGTCATCTCTGGGCCTGTTCCTTGTTTACAACCTGAAAGTTGAACAGGTTAATTTCTAAGGCTCCTTCACTTCTGGCTATTAGTCTCTGGTTGGACTGAAATAACACTGGATTGAAATTATTTTACAGTCTTTGGATATCAAAGTTTTCACATGATTCGGCTGATAAGCAGAGTATGGGCAATGGTCCCAGCGCTGTGGGGAAGAGAATGATTTGGGAGGGCTCTGCCTTGAAGAAAGGCCCTGACTCTACTTTATATGCCTCACTTTCCTCAACTGTGAAATGAGACTCTGAAGTTTAGATCTTTGAGGTCCAGTTATGATTCTCTATGCTGAATCTCTGTCTTCAGGCAATTTCCTGAGCTATTTGCTTGGCAATGTGTGCAGTACTATAGTGGAACACGGTCCCTATCCTCAAGGAGCTCACAATATATTAAAAAAAATAATAAACCACATACATAGGAAACACTAGTGTAATCCACATCTAGATGAATAATACAGACACCAGAGGATGGCAGTCCCTGGGCATATTGTAGGCTGGAGGAAAGTAGGAAGAGGCCACGACCAGAGCTTGCTCACCCCATGACTTCCTGCTAACTTGGCTGTCAGAGGGGCATGGTGGAGCCAGACTGTCTAGGTCCAGTCCTCTCTTCACCACTTGCAAGCTTTAGGGAAGTTACTCAACCTCTCGAAGCCTCAGTTTCCTGATCTTTAGGATGGGCATAATAAAAGTATCGCCTTGCAGCATTGTTGTAAAGATGAAGTGAAATTATCCATGTAAAGTATTTAGCATAGTGCCTAACACAGAGTTAGTGCTCTATAATCATCCCTTCCCACTCTGACCCCCAAGGAAGTCCAGCTGTGGGAATGACCCCAGATTAGGGAGGATTCAGTACGGCTGGCCAAGTCTGATATGACCCTGGCTTAGTGCCAGATCACTCAATTCAAAGCCTTAGTCCATGTCTAGGTAGGATGCCCAGCCACAGGGGTAGGAGGATATCATTGTCCTCCTGCTTTTCCAGGAGAAACTCTAGGTGCGGATGTAATTCGCTTTTCCAGGAGAAAAATCTAGGTGCGGATGGAGTCAAGGCAGGATGAGAAGGACTACGTGTAAATCAAGGAGTGTTAGGGGCTGGGCGAGATGGCTCATGCCTGTAATTGAAGTACTTTGGGAAGTGGATGTATTCGTCAGGGTTCTCTAGAGGTACAGAACTAATAGGACAAAGAGTTAGATGAAGGGGACTTTATTAAGTATTAACTCACATGATCACAAGGTCTGACAATAGGCTGTCTGCAAGCTAAGGAGCAAGGAGAGCCAGTCTGAGTCCCAAAACTGAACTTGGAGACCAATGTTCAAGGGCAGGAAGGATCCAGCACAGGAGAAAGATGTAGGCTGGGAGGCTAGGCCAAGTATAGTCTTCTCACGTTTTTCTTCCTGCTTTATACACCACCACGCTGGCAGCTGATTAGGAGATGCCCACCCAGATTAAGGGGGATATGCCTTTCCCAGCCCACTGACTCAAATGTTAATCTCCTTTGGCAACATCCTCACAGACACACCCGGATCAATACTTTGCATCCTTCAATCCAGTCAAGTTGACACTCAGTATTAACCATCCCATTGAAGGTGAGAGGGTCACTTGAGGCCAGGAGTTTGAGACTAGCCTGGGCAACACAGTGAACCCCTGAAACCTTGTCTCTGCAATAAAAAAATTACCTGGCCATGGTGGCCTGAGGAACATAGCAAGAACCTACCTCTATCAAAAAGAAAAAAATAATAATTAGCTGGGTGCACTGGCATGTGTCTGTAGTTCTATTCTTCTTCTTTTTCTTTGAGACAGTTTCACTGTCACCCAGGCTGACGTGGTACAGTGGTGTGATCTCGTTTTCCTGCAACCTGTGCCTCCTGGGCTCAAGTAATCTTCCTGCCTCAGCCTCCCAAGTAGCTAGCATTATAGGTGTGTGTCACCACCCCTGGATAATTTTTTTTGTTTTTGTTTTTTTTGAGACAGAGTCTTACTCTGTTACCCAGGCTGGAGTGCAGTGGCATGATCTCGGCTCACTACAACCTCCACCTCCCGAGTTCAAGCGATTTTCCTGCCTCAGCCTTCTGCATAGCCGGGATTACAGGCATCTACCACTATGCCCGGCTAATTTTTATAGAGACAGGCTTTTGCCCTGTTGGCCAGGCTGGTCTTGAACCTCTAGCCTCAAGTGATCCACCTGCCTCAGCCTCCCAAAGTGCTGGGATTACAGGCATGAGCCACTGTGCTTGGCCTTTTTTGTATTTTTAGTAGAGACGGGGTTTCACCATGTTGTCCAGCCTGGTCTCAAACTTCTGACCTCAAGTGATCTACCAGCCTTGGCCTCCCAAAGTGCTGGGATTACAGGTGTGAGCCACTGCACCTAGCCTGTAGAGCTCCTGTGTGCAAAGTTAGTTCAATTACTGGGGAGGCTGAGGTGGGAGGATCGCTTGAGCCCAGGAGTTTGGGGCTGCAGTGAGCTATGATTGCAACACCACACCACCACATTATCCCCTGGGTGATAGAGTGAGACTCTGTCTCAAAAACAGACAGACCAACAAACAAAAACAAAGAATGTCAGATATTGAGGAAAAGCAGCAGCAAGATAATGGGGTACACAGGGTAGAATCCGAACAGGGCCTGGAGCTTGCTTAGGTACCTAAAATAGTTTTGTCTGCATGTAGTGTGGAATCCGGGCTCCCTTGTTTAGTTCTAGTATTTACTCAAACTTTTAGAGTTGCCCTATTCCAGAGTGACATGCCCATCAAAGATGTGCCTGAAATTGAAGTGGCCATAGATGGCAGAGGACCTTAAAATTGTCTCCCTCCAACTTGATTTTTGACATGAAGAGATCTTGATGCTGTGGCCAGTGGGATCACTGAGTGTAGACAGCATCTGAATCTGTATCTAGGCAGAATGAGGTAAATATGTTGGCAAAGAAGATGCTGGCATCAAATTGCATCTGTATGTGTTTGTTTTTGTTAGTAACTTCTTTTTTCTTTTTTTGAGAAAAAAAAGTCCCAGCACTTTGGGAGGCCGAGGCAGGCAGATCATTTGAGGTCAGGAGTTCAAGATCAGCCTGGATTTTTCTGTCACCCAGGCTCAAGTGCAGTGGTGTGATCTCGGCTCACCACAATCTCTGCCTCCTGGGTTCAAGTGATTCTCCTGCCTCAGCCTCCTTAGTAGCTGGGATTACATGTGTGAGCCACTGCGCTCAGCTAATTTTTGTATTTTTTTTTTTTTTTAGTAGAGACAGGGTTTCACCATGTTGGCCGGGGTGGTCTTGATCTCCTGAGTTCAGGTAATCTGCCTGTCTCGGCCTCCCAAAGTGCTGGGATTATAGGCGTGAGCCACTGCGCTGGGGCAGTGTTTGTTACTAACTTCTTAAGGAAGGTTTGAGCCTTATGGTAAATAGTACTTAGCACAGTGCTTGGTGCATAGTGCACATTAAATATATTTTTTTTGATAAATGAATAAATGAACAAGTGTATGATAGACAGTAAATACTGGCTGCCTATCTTGGTTCATATCTTTAAAAATGGAGTATTATAATCGTGTGCTTTCTTCCATATATAAAGTTGATATTCCTGATTCACCATTAAAAGAACATTTACTTTGAATATGTGGCATGACATGGGCTCTAGTCCTAACCCTGCCAGTAATTATCTACATGACCTTAAGTAAATGACTAATACTCTCAGTGCTTCTTTTTTTTTCCTGTTTAATCTATAAAAGGAGGTTGTTGAGCACATGTTAAACCTCCTTCTAGGTCTGAACTTTTGAGATTATTCTGTGGTTCTAAGATAAGAGCTCCTGTGTGCAAAGTTAGCTCAAACACATAGGGACCAAACCTACCAACCTTGTTCCATCAGCCTTGTTCTTGAGGTTGAACTGGCTTAGAGTAGTTTAAGGCATATTTAAACAGAGATCTACAAATCTCCCAGACTCCATCAATGGGCTTTATAGGGTTTACAACCCTTCTCACACTCTTATAAGCAACATTTTGTATATAAATAAGCATTTTGTGAATTTTTCCGGGGTATATGTCCTTAGATTTCAAAGATTCTGAAAAACGTGGACAACCTCTAAATGTTAAGAAATCCTTGAGCTGCTCTGTCACCCAGGCTGGAGTGCAGTGGTGCGATCCTGGCTCACTATAACCTCTGCCTTCCAGGTTCAAGGGATTCTCCTGCTTCAGCCTCCCAAGTTGCTGGGACTACAGGTGCATGCCACCACGCCCAGCTAATTTTTGTGTTTTTAGCAGAGACATGGTTTCATCATTGTTGGCCAAGCTGGTCTTGAACTCCTGACCTCAAGTGATCTGCCTGCCTCAACCTTCCAAAGTGCTGGGATTACAGGCGTGAGCTCCTGCACCAGGCCTGTTGCCAACACTATTGCATTTAATCTGATAAATAAGTCCCAGTTGTAGCCACAGAAAAACTAATGGAATTCAGAACACAGATCTCTCACCATTTCTATGCTTTTGACATTCTGTCTACAGGTAAGCCTGATACCCTCTTGATTAATCAATGATAGAGAAAAACACAGAATGTTCTGACTGCAGGACAATTATCTCTGGGCACAATAGAAATCCACCAGGTTGGGCTTATCATAGAAAGAAATCTGTCAGAAAGTTCCCTCAATGTAGTGATGACCATTACCCAATGTGGTGATGTCCATACTGTCACACAGAAGGGGCCCATGCCTGTGATCATAAATGATTTGGGTCTTAGACTGGCAGAAACTAGAGGTCAGCAGGTGGGGGGTGGGCCAACTGACAGAGGCAGAGATTAGGGCTCTAATCACTGCTGTGCTATAAAGTTCTTATGACCATTCAGTGCAAACCACTCAATCTCATTGGATTCCCTTTCTCTCTCTCTTTCTTTCTTTTAGACGGAGTTTCACTCTTGTTGCCCAGGCTGGGGTGCAATGGTGCAATCTTGGCTCACCGCAACCTCTGTCTCTCAGGTTCAAGCAATTTTCCTGCCTCAGCCTCCCGCGTAGCTGGGATTACAGGCATGCGCCACCATGTCCGGCTAATTTTGTATTTTTAGTAGAGATGGGGTTTCTCCATGTTGGTCAGGCTGGTCTTGAACTCTCAACCTCAGGTGATCCACCAACTTCAGCCTCCCAAAGTGTTGGGATTCCAGGTGTGAGCCACCACACCCAGCCCCAATTCCTTTATTTCATAAAGGTATTTAATATGAGAGAAATTGAATTCCTAAGAAAAAATCCCAAGGAATTAATAGGATATACTTTTTAAGAAAAAAGATGGGTCAGTATATAGGAAATTAAGAAATTAATAGGGACTCACCTAGAGTCCAGATTTGGGGGATCTGGGTGGGTCTAAGGAAG
Source organism: Plecturocebus donacophilus (assembly GCA_004027715.1). Classification (NCBI taxonomy): domain Eukaryota; kingdom Metazoa; phylum Chordata; class Mammalia; order Primates; family Pitheciidae; genus Plecturocebus; species Plecturocebus donacophilus. The sequence continues at coordinate 17,309 of PVKP010015171.1, forward strand.
ACTGGAGATTTAAGGGAACCAGATCTACTATGCAAAAGCCATGAGTATCCCCAGGGCTGAGTCTTTGGTTCTATCTGGTTAGCAGAAATTAACCCAAAGGCTTGTCTCAAAGGTTCTCAGGGCCAGTTAGCTCAAGTTTCCAAAGCACTGTGCTCAAATGATCACAAGTTTGTCCTTTGTATATATGCGACAACTAATGTCACTCTGTTTTCACATTAGACTGAGCCCTAGCTGCAGCCAGGAGCATCACTGGGGACACATGGAGTACTGGCTGAGAGAGTGTGGGTGGCATCCCTGCCTTTGGAAACCAGCTATAAGTACACTCTAGCTCAAACTGCACACCTTGACACCTCAAGTTTGTATTGGTTCTGCATGTCATCATCATTTTATGTAATTTTCAAAGAACAAGTGAGCAGGGAAAGAAAACAAGGTTCACTCCTAAGGGACTTCTGGGTGAGGCACCAACCCAGTTGGGATGACCAATGGGACTGACTCGTTCAAGAAGTATGGATTCCATTAAGTAGTAAGGACTTGGCCAGGTACAGTGGCTCACATCTATAATCCCAGCACTTTGGGGGCCAAGGCAGGCAGATCATGAGGTCAGGAGTTCAAGACCAGCCTGACCAACATGGTGAAACACCGTCCCAATTAAAAATACAAAAATTAGCTGAGTGTGGTGGTGTATGAGTGTAATCCCAGCTACTCAGGAGGCGGAGGCAGGAGAATCGCTTGAACCCAGGAGGTGGAGGTTACAGTGAGCCAATATTGTGCCACTGCACTCCAACCTGGGTGACAGAGTGAGACTCTGTCTCAAAAAAAAGGTAAGGACTCAATTCTCCGTCTTTGGTGAAGCCACATAACTTGTCTTTCTCACAGGGCCTGCCTCTCTGGGCACGTCAGCCAATGCCTGCAAGGCTGGTTATACAAGCTCACACCGAGAGCTGCTGCCGAGTGTCAGGCATACAGAACCAGAGGGCTGGACCGACAGGAGGAGCTCCCAAAATAAGGTGCCAGGCTCTGCTTCTCACTTTCCCCTTGTGCCCTGTGAGCTGCTGGCACTGCCTTTGGAGCCATTATGCAGCAGGTTGAATATAGCAGAAACAGAATGTTGTACTGACTCAGGAGCCCAGATCCTTTCTCGGGCTGAGTCCTGTGAGCACCCCCCACCACACTGCAGTGGGGGGCCCTGTCAGGGCTATGTGGGGACATAACCTGGTCTCTCACTCTCACTTCCTGGCAAGGCAGTAATCCAGGACAGTGCTTCGCTGCTATCCCTGGGCTTTTGCAGGTGTCTCTGTGCCCCTGGGCTGTACGGAACCAGCTATCCGCTGAACATCCTTTCCTTACCTCCTCCATTCTTTTCACACACTCCTTCCCCCTTCTCATTCTAAATGAAAACCTGGCCTGCCTCCACTCCCCACCTCTCTTCCTTGAGGTCAGAACAGGCTGACATTCTCCAACCTCCTAACCTCAGCTTCTCCAGACCCCAGCTTCCCACCCATCTTGGACACATCATCCTGTTTTACTGCTGGGTCAGTCCATTCAACTGTTCTCTGGTGTCCAGCACATTCTCTTGCCCTCCTCAGTGGCTTAACACCTGCCTCAAAGCTTTCATGGCAACTTCCTCTTCTGTCACCTGTTTTGTTACCCTTCTGGTATCCTTCTGGGATAACCAATGGACTGACTCCTTCAAGAAGTCAGGGGGAAGGAATGTGTGTGAAAAGAATGGAGGAGGTAAGGAAAGGGTGTTTACTGGATAGCTGGTTCCGTACAGCCCAGAGGCAGAGACAACTGCAAAAGCCCAGGGATAGTTAGCAGCGAAGCACTGTCCTGGATTACTATTGTAATTCATTATTGTCTTCTAAAAACTACAAATACATTAAATTCTGCCCAACCTGTCATTCACTCTAATAAATATACTTTGGACATGGGTATCAGAATGGCCCCTATCAAAACAAATTCTTACAACCCTACTCTGACCACAAACTTCTTAGCTTCTTTCTACCTGTCTGCTTCAGGTAATTCTTCCTGACCTGCTCACCCTTCCCAGAATCTCTTGCATCCTCCACATCCGGCTTGGACCCCTTTGCCTGCTGTTTCTGGGGTGCCCATGGGCCCCCCGCTGCTGACTTCCTACCTTGGCTAATCCCTATCTCAGTTTTCTTTGGCTCTGCTCCCAGATTGCTGAGTGTAGCTGAAAAAGTATAAACTCTCTGTGGTGTTGGAGCCTTCAGCACACATTCCATTAAGACCATGTATGTCTGACTGTCTTCCCCACTATTTGCACTTCAAGGTAGGGACTTTAGTACCTCCAGGATAATCATAAAAAGCTAAAACGTAGTACATGCCTGGCACTTTGCTAGGCACCTTACATACAGTAACTCATTTAATCCTCCAAAGACAACAGAGGAACTACTGTTATTACCTTTCCTGTTTTTCAGCGAGGACACTGGGGATCAGAGAAACGAAGTAACTTGCATAAGGTCACAGGATCAGTAGATGGCAGAGTCAAGATTATGGGATCTGGGTGAGATATTTATACTGTTCTCCTCATAAGAGCTCTGTGGAAAGTTTACTGACTTTCACCAGAGCTCTTGCTGCAGCTAGCAATCTTTTAAATCATCCCCTATTCACTCTTTTTTTTTTTTTTTTGAGACAGAGTCTTGCCCTGTTGCCCAGGCTGGAGTGCAGTGGCGCCATCTCAGCTCACTACAATCTCTGCCTCCCGGGTTCAAGCAATTCTCCTGCCTCAGCCTCCCAAGTAGCTGAGATTACAGTCACCTGCCACCATGCCTGGCTAATTTTTGTATTTTTAGTAGAGATGAGGTTTCGCCATGTTGGCCAGGTTGGTCTCAAACTCCTGACCTCAGGCGATCTACCTGCCTCGGCCTCCCAAAGTGCTGGGATTACAGGCGTAAGCCACTGCACTTGGCCCTGCTTTCACTCTTAATTGGATGTATGTATATTCCAATTCTGACTCTTTAATATTTTGGGTCAATTTAGACCAGAGAGCATTGCTTGAGAAGTCCCAGTGGGCATCTAGACTCTCAGGGCATCCTTCCATTCTCTTCTTCCTTGTGTTTGATTGAATCAGCTCCCTGATGAGTTTCCCTCAGGGCTCCAGGTACCACAACCCCAGATACCACCACTGTTGAGCTGTGCTGTGCTGTCCTGGTTCCCATTCTCTAGGGAGAGAAGACTTTACAATTGTCATGATGGTTATTTAAAGTCATTTCCATGTCAACAGGCTTTGGAGTCTGGGACTTAAATACCCCCTCTGCTACTTCCTACCTTCCATGGGCAAATCACTTAAATTCAAAGTGATTTAATTTCTTTCTTTTTTCTTGTTTTGAGATGAAGTCTTGCTCTGTTGCCCAGGCTAGAGTGTAGGGGCATGATCTTGGCTCACTGCAACCTCTCCCTCCAGAGTCCAAGCAATCCTCTCACCTCAGCCTCCTGAGTAGCTGGGATTACAGGTGCGTGCTACCACGGCTGGATAATTTTTGTATTTTTAGTAGAGACAGTGTTTCGCCAAGTTGGCCTGGCTGGTCTCGAGCTCCTGACCTCAAGTGATCCACCCACTTGGCCTCCCAAAGTGCTGGGATTACAGGCATGAGCCACCATGCCTGGCTTAGATTTAGCTTTTTTATCTGCAAAATGAGACCAATGATACTCTTAGTAAGGTTCCATTTCTTTTTTTTAAATATATATATTTTATTGTACTTTAGGTTCTGGGGAACATGCACATTGTTCATACATGTGCAGAACATGCACAATGTATGCAGGATTGTTGCATAAGTACCTACATGGTGTAAGGTTATATTTCTTAAAGAGCCTTGCACAGAGCCTGGCTCATATTAGGCACTGCAAATATTAGTTCTTTTTCTTTTTCTTGCCCCAGTACCCCTCTGTCTCTTCATTCTCTGCAGATAACCTTCTTTTAGGGTGAATACTCTCAATTCACTTGTATTTCTATCAAAAATTTCTCATTTATATTACAACTTTCTGAAAAATGAGTTGGCACTGTCAAGGCAATTAATTGCCTTTATCATACCCTTTGTCACAGTAATTCCACTTCTAGGAATCTATTATGAAGTAGTTAGAAATGTGTATATTCTATGTATAATATTCTGCAACATAGTTATACCATCTTATATAATCTGTAATATTTAAACATTTTTCATTATAAGACTCTGTATTCTGTGTGATTTTTTTTTTTTTTTTTTGGAGACAGAGTCTCACGCTGTTGCCCAGGCTGGAGTACAGTGGTGTGATCTTGGCTCACTGCATCCTCTACCTCCTGGGTTCAAGCGATTCTTATGGCTCAGCCTCCTGAGTAGCTGGGATCATAGGTGTGCACCACCAAGCCCAGCTAATTTGTGTGTGTCTGTGCGTGTGTATACATATATATATATATATTTTAGTAGAGGCGGGGTTCTGTCATGTTGGCCAGGCTGGTCTAAAACTCTTGGCCTCAAGTAATTTGCCCACCTTGGCCTCCCCAAGTGCTGGATTACAGGTGTGGGTCACTGCACCTGGTCTATATTTTGTGTTTTTTATACACACAAAAATGTTTGTTGTGAAATTCCTTATCTTGGAAAAAATACAAAGCCTCTTTGTATCTCTGATCATTATTTCTTCATTTTCTCCTGCTTCTGAGAAATAAGTAACCCCTTTCCTCCCTAGTTTCAACTAAACCTTATTTTGTAAAACAACTTTTAAATTTTATTTATCTATTTTTGAGACAGCGTCTCATTGTTACCCAGGCTGCAGTGCAGTGGTACAATCATGGCTCACCGCAGCCTCAACCTCCTGGGATTAACTGATCCTCCCACCTCAGCCTCCCAACTAGCTAGAACAACAGGCGCTTGCCACCACACTCAGCTAATTTTTAAAATTATTTTTGGTTGAGATAAGATCTCAACTATGTTGCCCAGCTGGTCTCAAACTCCTGGGGTCAAGTGATCCTCCTGCTTCAGCCTCCCAAAGTGCTAAGATTATAGGCATGTGCCACTATGCCTGGCTTAAAATAACTTTTTAAAATTACAATACTAACATATGCTTCTTGTAGAAAATCTGGAAAATACAGAAAAGTAAAAGAAAAAAATCACTTGTGGGCCCAGTGCAGTGGCTCACGCCTATAATCCCAGCACTCTGGGAGGCTGAGGCCAGTGGATCACGAGGTCAGGAGTTCAAGTCCAGCCTGACCAACATGGTGAAATGAAACCCTGTCTCTACTAAAAACACAAAAATTAGCTGGGTGTGGTGGTACACGCCTGTAATCCCAGATACTCAGGAGGCTGAGGCAAGAGAATCACTTGAACCCAGGAGGTGGAGGTTGTGGTGAGATCATGCCACTACACTCCAGCCTAGGCGACAGAACAAGACTCCATCTCAAAAAAAAAATGGGGAATAAAAAAGAAAAAAAATGACTTGTGGTTTCTACTATGATTACAGTATATTTCAATGTATATATCTACATATAATTTATACCAAGCTTGTCGAACCTGTGGCCTGTGGGCCGCATGCAGCCCAGGATAGCTTAGAATGTGGCCCAACACAAATTTGTAAACTTTCTTAAAACATTATTATTATTTTTTAGGTCATTAGCTATTGGTAGTGTTAATGTATTTTATGTGTGGTCCAAGACAATCTTTCTTCCAATGTGGCCTAGGGAAGCCAAAAGATTGGACACCCCTGATTTATACTATTTATTTATTCATTCACTCATTCATTCATTCGTTTAGAGACGAAGTCTCACTCTATTGCCCAGGCTGGAGTGCAGTGGCGTGATCTCTGCTCATTGCAATCTCCACCTCCCAGGTTCAAGCAATTTTCCTGCCTCAGCCTCCTGAGTAGCTGAGATTACAGGCACCTGCCATCATGCCTGGCTAATTTTTGTATTTTTTTTAATAGAGATGAGGTTTCACCATATTGGCCAGAATGGTCTCAAACTCCTGACTTCAAGTGATCTGTCAGCCTCAGCCTCCCAAAGTGCTGAAATTACAGGCATGAGCCACTGTGCCTGGTCGATTTACACCTTTTATAATAAAATAACTTATGTCCTATTTTAAAGAAATCATTGTAGTATCATTTCTAATAGCCACATTTTAATTAACATTCCCTAAGAATGTTTGGCCTGGTGAGGTGGCTCACGCCTGTCAGTGCTTTGGGAGGCTGAGGTGGGCGGATCACGAGGTCAAGTGTTCAAAACCAGCCTGGCCAACATGGTGAAACCCCATCTCTACTAAAAATACAAAAATTAGCCGGGTGTGGTGGCACACGCCTGCAATCCCAGCTGCTCAGGAGGCTGAGGCAGGAGAATCACTTGAATGGAAGTGGAGGTTGCAGTGAGTCAAGATTGTGCCACTGCATTCCAATCTGGGTGACAGAGTGAGACTCTGTCTCAAAAAAAAAAAAGAATGTTGGAATTGTGTTACCCAGTGTAATACCTACATGAAATAGGGGATTTTCTACTCCGATGCCTAAGATCAAAATTCCTCCTCATAACCAAATTGGCTAAGACTGATGGGATCAAAGATGGCACTCACTAGACCTCTGAAGTACCTCTAACTTCATTATAATCTAATTTCCATAGTAAATGATACTTCCACAGTGCCATGACAGTTGACAATCACAATGACAAAGACCAGAAGAACCCATAAAAGGACAAAAAGGAAGGCTGCACTCCTTTTTCGAGGAGTTCTCCACTCATTCCCAGAAGACATAAATATTCCTCCCCTGGCTTTTAATGCCCAAATCTTTCATTAAAGATACCCTGTATCCGTGACTTCCCAGCTCTTACAAGGTGAGAAATTGGTTTCTTAGTCAAACATCCAATTCTCAATTCCATGACCATTGAATAAAGCATGCACTGCTAGACACTCACTTTTGGTTTTGTGTATTGGCTTTGTGGCATTGAACAGAAGATCCTATTTTTGGGGCACTGGCTTTGTTGGTAACAGAAACATTTAAGCTTTTTCTATTTTTCCAAGATTATACCTAACAGCTGTGATAACTGCAGCTGCATTTCTGGGCACTTTCTAAATTATTTCTTTGGCCTTCTCTGTTCCTGATGCCATCCCCCTCAAACCTCCATTTCTGGGACCCTGAATCACTGCTTCACCTCTTCTATAGCACGGGCCCTGCCTCTGGCTGGCTCCTTCCCTTCTACCTACAAACATCACAAACTTGCTATAGGGTATCTATTCTTCCAAACCCTCCCAGATTCTTCTGGCCTTTCTTGGCATCCTCACCTACCCCTTTGGCCTGGGTGGGGGGGGGGAGGGGGCGGAGTGCGCTCCTCCTCCTGCTTAAGGCAAAGTCCCTTTCCTTCCTGTTTCCCTTATTAACCCTCCATTGTTACCTGGGTCTTTAAAACCTTCCTCTTTCTTGAATGCTTTCTTCTAGCCCATGAACTAATCTAACCTTTCCCATCCCCAAGTCCTTTCTTGACCATGACCCTCTCCATACCCTCTCAGTGTCTGTTCTTCTCACTTCTCTTCTTAGCCAAACTCTCTGAAAGTGTAAACTGTACTTTCTATCTCCCATTCCCTGATACTGCCATTTGGCTCCAATCTTAACTTCCAGATTGTCAAATGCAATTGACATTATTTGTTCTTCATCCTGCTTGACTTTATTGTTTTAATCCCTGAAACTCTGTTGGGGAATCTCTTCCTAAAATAGCTTCTCAGTCACCTCTGTCAGCTCTTCTTTCTCTAATCATCCCTAAGTGCTGGCCTTTCTCCACACTAATGGTTCCCAAGTGTGGTCCCCAGATCTGTAGTATCAGCATGGCTTGAGAACTTGTTAGAAATGCACATTTTCAGGTCCCAGCACAGACTTTCAGGAAAAAAAAAAAAAAAAAAAAGTGGGATGTTTGCTCAAATTTGGGAGCTACTGTGTTACAATCTCCCCGGACAATTTTCTCTATAAACTCCACTTTAACTATTCTTTTCACACCTAATACTCCTAAAAATTCTTCCCACCCCAGACTACTCTCCTGAGTTCCAGTCCTATACATACAACTACCTAAAGGACATCTCCACTGGCTATCCCAAGTGTCTACAAGGGAAATAATTTCCTCCCATAATCTGGTCATTTCTCTATTAATATACCCCATTCCTCCAAATGACACCATCTACCCACTAACTGGTGCCAGGATCCTGGGACTCATTCCAGGTTCCTCTCTCATTTACCCACCTAAGAAAACTCTAGTTTGCCATTTCAGGAGCATCTCTCAAATCAGTAACATCTTCTCATGTGCACCGTTATTTTGTTTCAGGCCCACCTTCCTTACTGCCTGGATTATGACAATCACCTCCTGATATGGTTTGGCTGTGTCCCCACCCAAATCTCATCTTGAATTGTAGCTTCCATAATTCCCACGTTGTGGGAGGGACCCATTGGGAGGTAATTGAATCATGGGGGCAGGTTTTCCCGTGCTGTTCTCGTGATAGTGAATAAGTCTCACAAGATATGATGGTTTTATAAAGGGGAGTTCCCCTGCTCTCTTGCCTGCCACCATGTAAGACGTGACCTTGTGCCTCATTTGCCTTCCACCATGATTGTGAGGCTTCCCCAGCCATGTGGAACTGTGAGTCAATTAAACCTCTTTCCTTTATAAAAATTACCCAGTTTTGGGTTTGTCTTTATTAGCAGTGTGAAAACAGACTAATACAAGCTCCTAACTTGGTTGCCTGCCTAATGTCTGGTTTCTTTACAATCTACCATTCACATTACTACATCACCACTTTTCTAAAATAAAAATCTGATTGTGCTTGTACCCTGATTGGTCAATCACTAAGTTGTCTAGTGCCTCAAGATAAGGCCCAAACTCAGTATGGTAGCAATGCCAGGTCTTTTGTGCCCTACCCCTGCTTGCTTCCACAGTCTCATCTCCTGCTGTACTGAGTTCTCCAGACAGGCCATTCTTTCTCATGTCCTCAAACCTTTGTTCATGCTATTGTATTGTGCTATTTCCTTTGCTAGGATAATCCTTCACTTAAACATCTGGAAAATTTGTTCTTCTCGAGTTAAGCTCAGAGTTGGCTTCTGTATGCAAACTTCCCGGGATGCCCAGGCTGTTTAATGTGCTCCAGCAGCCCCCAGATTATGTCTTCAGAGCCCTTATCATTGTGCTCTTGTGTTTGCCCTGTGAGTCCAGGAGCAAGTTGAGGATGGGCCTATGTGTTGTATTTGTTTAACGTAATGCCTGACACATAATAGATGTTCAGCAAATAGCTGTTTAACAAGAGAAAAGACTCCTTCTCTTGTCTTGAAAGGTAAATACCTTTTTACATTTACTGCTCATTTCCTAGCCACTCTGTATTTTTTTAATTCCCAGCCATCTTTCATATCTATCATCCTAGTGAAGTAGCTCTTGAGAAGGACAAAGAGGTGCTTAATTTAGCCTTATTTAAGTTATCTTCATCAACTTCTCTGCAGCAGTGAACCACCCACTTCTCAAAAACTTCTTTTTCCTGGGCTCCTGAGCTGACACTATTTGAATTCTCTTTCCTTTTCATTTGTACTTTCACTGGTTGCCTTTCTTCTTCATGCATCTTACAATTACTATGCCAAGCACTACAGCAAGCCCAGGAGTAGTAGGCAGGTGGCGGTGGGTTATGTGCAGTGATGTGCTGATAAGCTAGTTCTCCAGAAAAAAAAAAAAAAAAAACCCTGATTTGTGCTTTCTGCCTATTCTCATGGTCTAAATATTCTTGCCATGACTGAGTATTTACTACTGAGTATCAGGCTATAACAGCTCAAAAAATCCCTGAATGTTTAATAACTGGCTGTCATGAGTATAAGCCAGTTCCAGTACAATACTGGGTATAGAGAAATGAGTAAGACCAGTTGGCTATAGAGGAGATTAGTGGAAAAAATACAGAAATAATTCCAAGACAAATCTGCTAAGCACTGTTCTAGTGTTGAAACCAGACACTACGGGGCTGAGTGGAAGGAAGTTATATTAGGAAAATCTGTGAAGAGTTGCTACAGGAAGTGGTAGAGTGATTGAACTGGTTCTTTAAAAAGGGGGCTTAAAGGTTGCTATAAGGTGGGAAAACTACTCCAGGTAGAGGAAACACTTTGAATAGCAAAGTATTCAATTATTCAAAATATCCCAAATACCAGCACAGCAAAGTATTGAGCATAATGGTTAATAGATCAAGAAGACTGGGTGCAAAAACTGTAGGATACCAGAACAGATTCTGCCACTATCTAGCTTTGTGACCCTCTGTATCTTCAAAATAAGAATTTGACTTCTATGCGTCATTTCTGCATTGATTTGATGGTTGATCTTGAGAAGAGAAAGAAACACAAGACTGGGGAAGAAAGAGAAAAGAAGAAATGCATATGATGTGGAGCTTTAACAGGCCACCAAATGCTGCAGTGCTGGCAACGCTGCAGGACCTCCCTCTGTTGGCCACCCCTTGCTGACTTCTGAGCTCAGAGACAGCTAAACATCCGAAACCCCATGCTTGAGCCACAGCACTATTTGCTGAAGCCACAATTCTTTTCTTTTAAACTGAATGAATATACTGAATCCTGACAGTACATGGAGAGGCAACTTAGTTTATCCTTCTGCTTTGAGGGAACAGAGGATTCTCCTATTTTCCCTAGAAAGTATCAAGAAGACTCATGGTCTCACTCTGGTATTTCCCTTTGAAGAACTGTTAACAAGTCTACCTAGAACTCCCCAATGCCCACCTCTTACCCATCTTCTCTTGAGAACACTCTGATCTTCATTCCTTTTTTTTTTTTGAGATGGAGTCTCGCTCTGTCCCTCAGGCTGGAGTGCAGTGGTGTGATCTCAGCTCACTGCAATCTCCACCTCCTAGGTTCAAGTAATTCTCCTGCTTTAGCCTCCTGAGTAGCTGGGATTACAGGTGCGTGCCACCATACCCAGCTAACTTTTTGTATTTTTAGTAAAGATGGGGTTTTACCGTGTTAGCCAGGATGGTCTCGATCTTCCGACCTTGTGATCTGCCCGCCTCAGCCTCCCAAAGTGCTGGGATTATAGGTCTGAGCCATTGCACCCAGCCTGATCTTCATTCCTTTTTAAAAAACCTTTAAAAACATCATGAATCATAAAACATATATAGAAAAATGTATAAAACATAAGTGCAAGATATAATTATAGAGCAAACACCCATATAATCACTAACCAGGGCAAGAGACAGAACCTTGCCATACTCTAAGAAGTCCTTCATGTTACTTCCCAAGCACAACCCTCCAGAGGGAACTACTGTTTTTATAATCAAATCATGATTTTGTTTTGCTGTTTACCATCCATATACATATCCCTCAATACTAGTTAGTATTTCCTGTCTTCTAACACTTGATCTGAATGCAGTCATTACTGTGTACATTACTATTTCTTGCTTCTTTTGCTCAACGTTCTAACCATTTATTGACATTGTCCTGTAGCTAGTTCATCCTTTTCCATCTCATTGTTATATACTGTTGTTATGAGTATTTCATAGTTTATCCATGCTACTGTGGTCAGACATTTGGATTATTTCCAGCCTTTCACTAGTATAAACAATGCTGCCACAAACATCTTTATACATGTCCCAGTGCACGCTGAGCTTCTCTCGGGTAGAAGGGTGGAACTGTTGGGTCACAAGGCACGTGTATCTTTATCTTCATTCTCTGCCGTCATATTTGGGAGCAAGCCTTTCTCCACTTTTTCTAATTTTAACTTCTGTGCTTTTGTTCCTGTTTTCCTGTCACTGTGTTCATCAGTCTTCTTCCTGTGCTCCTATAACACAGTCAGTACTGATTCTAGCTTCTAGTCCTGCACATATCCTTCCTTCTACAGTTCAGAATGGCTTCTTCTCCTAAGGAATAATATTTTTTCATATATTACTCTAGTAGAAAATGTATTTTGAGAGTTCTTCTCTCTTGAATGTACTGACAGTGGAAAGCACGTATTTGATTGATGGGAAGGGCCAGGGGACAGACATTCTAGGGTGGGAATTAAGACTGTGGGCTTTGAGTCAGACCAAATCCACAAGCTGCCACTTGCTACACATCCTTGGGCAAGTTATTTAACTTATATTTTAGTTCCCTTATCTGAAAAAAAAAAAAAACAGGGATAATAATTATATTCATTTATAGGGTTGTGTGTATAGGAGTGTGCATAAAATGAAACAATTTATAATGATCGTAAGAGGTTTATACATTCGGTCTTCAGGTAGGAAGAGGAAAGACAGGCAGCATTCAGAATACTTTCAGATTGTGTAGTGAGGATACATACGATGAGTTTGTATCCAGCATTATATACTGAGTCTAAACTCTATCCACCCCTCCTTGTGGAGTGGCTGGCTACAGCAAGCATGTAGATGCTGCCTATGGCCACAGAATTCACAGAGTGAAATGAATTGGCCCATTTGGGAGTGAAACCCACGACCCTGGCTTCATGCACTACTCAACTGAGTCCAGTGGCCAAAATGACATAAAAAAGGAGAATATAAATGGGATTAGAAATGCTGTCAATGTAAACAGGAAGGCAAGAGGACACCACAGGATAACTCAAATTAACAAGCTGCTCTAAACAGCATCCTCTCTTTGTGCAATTGATCATATAAAAGAATTGGCTCGAATAGAAACTATTCCTAATCATTCTAATTTTTCTTATCCTGTAGGCTTTCTGTGTATAACTTCAGACTGTCACATTTCTTGGTTTTGGGAGAGCTTTCCAAAGCCAGATACTTAATTACACGTACAGCACTCCAAGGCCAATACCTCATAATTTAATTAGGGAGCTGGGAAGTGTTTATCATAACCACACTCAAGATGTTAATGTTCGTTTTAACTTGTCTTCTAGTAAACCTCTTTGTGAAGACATTGATTTTTGGACTCTGAGTCTCTCGCTCCCATATAAAACTCTCTAAATCCAAGAGGGCTTTTGAGGAAGCAGCATTTCCAACTTGACACTAATGGTTGGGCTGAATGTTGCCTATTATAGAGGCAACAATGCCCACTGGATTTTAATTTCTCAGTTCCTAAGCCATGAATAAGTTATTTCACAGTTACATTTAATAAATCCCCCTCTTATGCTTCTTCTCAAATAATTCTTGGAAAACTTACTGCACGTGATGGGGGAAAGGTGGAAGAGAAATTAAGTCATGCTGAATGATTAAGTGACATGGTACAACAATATTTGCTAATTCCATGTCAACATAGCAAGGCCAGACGGTTTACTTAGTTTTGTTTCAGTAACATATATCATCTGGTAATATATTGATTGAGGAAATGGGTGATTATGTATAATTACTTTTAGACCTTGACTTCAGAAGTAAGCAAGGCTGTTATCAATCAAAAAAACAACCCGGCTCTAAACATCTTTATTTAAATTGATAACTGGCACAAAGGAGGAGATGCCAGCTTCTAATAAAGGCATGCCACATTCCGTAAGTTCCTGTAAATTGGAGACCAGGGTCTCTAATAGCATTAGTGGCAGCATAAATCTGATGCTCAGATGACAGTTGAAACCCCAATGCTGGATTTATCCACCAAAACATCAAGCAAACTTTCAGGACTATTTTCACACTGATGTGACAATGGCAACAAGTATTATAGGCATCAAAAATAGGAGCCTGGGGAAGAATCTCATCAAATGAGAGCAAAGAATCTAGAGTCTTCATTATATTCCTCAATGAAATGTTTGAATTTTCTTTTGTATCCTACTACTAACAGATGCGACATGGCTTGTTTTGAGCTTTACCTATTTTGTCTGCTCATGAGTAAGAAAGCATAGTAGCCTAACAAGTGAGCAGGAGGTGGCTCTTGGCTCTAAAGACCAGCAGCTGCAGCTTCCTCTCTAAAGGTGATCACATTTTAAACAATGTAGCTGAGCTGGAGGCAGCAGTCAGGAAATGGGAGGGTGGGCTTTGTGTGAGCAAAGGCTTTGGTTTGTTTAAGAGTTCAGGATACAGATTTGCAGATTATGGTCTCTTTGAACAGTGGCTACAGGCCACATATGAAATAGTCTCCATAATTTTCATGTGTACCAGGTGGTAGGACAAAGTCATGAATTTCAAACCTGAGATTTTTCCACAGACCTACATGCTGCTTTTGAAAAGTGCTGGGACCAGGAGGCCCAGGCAACGTTTATGCTTTTGTTGCCTTCCACACTTGATAAGATTAACGGCTAACAGCAACTGTTTAATAAATATTAGGTATTATATTATGTGCCAGGCACTGTCCTAAGAGCTTTACAGGTAATAACCACATAATCCCATTTTAAGGTAGGAAACTGATTCACAGAGGGGTTAAATAACTTGCCCACAGTCAGTCACTAGCTTAGAGCTTGGACTCAAAGCTAGAAGTCTGGCACTAGAGATCTTGTTTTCAACTGTTATTTGTAACCGTATAAGGAATATAATAAAAACATGCATCCAAAAACTATTTTACTTTGAGAAGTTAAAAGTTCTAAGTGCAGCTGAATTAAGTTTTTGGAGGGAAAAGTAGGCTTCTAGATAGTACTGGCTACATAGTAGTTGATTACAAACAACTTTATTCAAAAGACTTGAAATCTGATCTTTGCTGTTTCTCTCAAATGCTGACTTTAGCCTACTAAAGTATTATAAAGTGACTCCTTTGACAACTGAAAATAAAGAAAGGAACTCTTTGCAGACCAGGTGCCTCACACACAGGGCTTGGCACCCAGGTGATATGTAAATGTTAGCTGACTTAAACGCCTTCCAATCAAAGCCATTTTGAAATGTGCTATTCATATTTCACAACATGGCTTGAATATAAATTATTCAGAATGTCAAAACAAAGGGGCATGTGGCAAGTTAAGGAAATTAAAGAGAAATAGAGTATAAATGGAATATGAAACCTTTTAAATTCAAAATAAAGAACGTGGTTACATACTCTAGAAATCCTCTTTCCTGGCTTAGCAAGGGATGAACTTCAGGGATCAAACAAGCCTATTTTTTAATAACATAATATCTCTCATTTGTGATGTATATACTTGCTGCAGGCATACCAATATAAACAAGCTGTTTAATATGCTCAGGTGATTTCTTTTTTAAAGGCTGAATTTATCTTACATCATTTCTTAACAAACCTTACACTTTTTAGCATGTATTCAAACACAGCTCAGAAATAAAACAGGTTTTGCTACCACTTTAGGGAACAAAATGGTTACCTTATAACAAGCCAGGCTTGTATTCCTGACATCAAAGCATTAACCTTAACTCAAGTCCAACAAAATGTGTTCAGCCTGCCTATGATTTCCAACCAGTATCTTAAGAACTGATGCACAATGCAATTTTTCCCCCTAATCTCTGAGAATTTTATGAGTAATGGATTAATTGGTAATGTGATATGATCCATACCTAGGACTGGCAAAGAATTCCCTATGAAGACCTGTGTGAGAAGCAATGAGATCTGCTGATAAGAGCTCAACTGCGCCTACATACAGCCCTTTATGGAATTATGAAGCAAAAACCACTTGTGTTGATCATCATAGGGAGGAAATTAACTCAGTTTTTCTAGTATAATGTTTTCACTCAGTCTGTCTTCTGACACACATTTGTAAAATGTTGCCCACACTACCTAGTTGTGGAATTGATTTTTCTCTGTAAGACTACTTGGCCTTTGCTTTAAGAGCAATGTGAAAGGAAGTCTGGCTCTCTTGGGACTAAGCAAAGCAGAAAAACAGACTTAACAGCAGTCGTGTATTGGCTATGACAGGCTCTCAAAAAGCATTTGTTGAACCCACACATGACCTATGTTATGAACATGGCCATAGTCTAATTTCAAGCTAAGAGTTAAAACTGTTTTAAACTATTAAAGCTGGGGATGGGGATAATCGGCTGACCCCCAACACAAGGGTAGCTGTGCATGGTCTTGATTCATCATCAGTTAAATGAGCAGTCCAGATGATGAGACATTTGAAGGGACTAATCAGTCATCCTCACAAAAGTAAATTAAGGGCCTGTGTTGAAATAACCAAAAGCAAACTCTAATACAGCATCCTACAATAGTGCTTGAAATGTATTCAAATGGAAAAGTTTGTGCTGGAAATAGTTGTTTAGAAAAAGAACTACATCACTCCACCCTCCTTTATGAAGAAATCCAAGCCATCTTAAACACTCAACTTCTGACCTAAGCAAGATGTTTTTTATTAAAAGCGTTTTCAGCTTGAAATAGATTATAACTTTGGGAATAAACATTTTATTTAATGAACAAGTAGAAGGGATTCTTGACTACTACTATAGTTCTTTTGTGTAGACTGCTTCTAGGTAATGCAAAAAGCTCAGAAAAGGACATCAGATAAGGTAAAAGGCTTTATTATTCAGGATCAGCTCAGTCTGACACTGACACAGGCAGGGATAATTATCTCATTACAGTTGACCTTTGGCACCCATTTAAAGCACTAGTTTTCCATGTGGGACATGTTATGCCCAGTAGACTCTCAGTATAGTTTCTGACAGCCAAATTGATCCCAATTTCACTCAGTAGTGCTGCCAGGAGATGTGCAGGGATACAAACAAAATCATCTGCTTTATCAATCTTTTTCTTTTTCATGGATTTTTTTCCCCAAATTGGTTTTCAAAGCAAGGGAGATGAAAAGCATTACTGGCAGATATTGGTCATAAATAACATCTTCCCAAAGCCCAACAGTCAAAAAACAAACACCAAATATAAGCACATTTCCTAAATATTCAGTTAAGGCTATGGTGTGTTTGGTTTTGACCAGAGCAATTCTATGGCTTCCCTTTACTTATTTTTCTCCCTGGATAAAACTATGCTTACTTGACCCATGCAATTTCAGTTGTTACAGCTTTAACTTGTAAGATCAAAGGAATTAAAAAGTTGTCAGTAAGAATAGATTTTCACCATAAAGTCTACACGGTCCTTAAAACAAATGAAGTTTCACGATTGGAGGGAGGCTCCCTTCTAAGCACATAGTACCTAGAAGGTACATAAAGCCTCTTTCCATGAGGTTACAAAGGTGAAAAATATAAAGCAATGGTTCCCGATCACTGATACATAATTGTTGATTAAGGGGAGGGATGTTTAAGATATTTTGCACATTATTAACTTTAGATAGAGTCAGTCTATACACTCTCTGTATTAAATATCTAGAGAAAATTCTATTACTTTTTGGTTCAGGGCTATCTATACTAGAAGGCAATTGCTTTTTATGTACATGAAGATAACCTCAAGATTTATGTTTCTGGTTCTGGATTTTCAGTTAAGAGCTATACTCTTTTATAAAAATATCAGTAAGAAATCATCACTTTTTTCTTAAAATCTGATGACTTATTTTTTTAAAACATTGCAGCTCCTAGAGAACTGATGGCTGCACCTGAATTCAAACCCCAAATTGATTTTATAAAACATCTTCCTCTAGTAAATGGCAAAAATCATAACCTCCTGTAGAAAGTGCTGTTGGGTTGGCTGACATAGTAGTTTGCTTGGTGAAAACAAGGGGACCTGAAATCTCATACGGGAGATATATTGGAGAGAAAAAAGACACAGCTTTCTGTTGTTGCTCTCCTAGTTTCTCCAAAGAGCTGACATTTATCACTGCATTTAAAATAAAGATGACTTTAACTCAAGAAACTGCATTTTAACACTGAACTGATATAAATGTACTTATCTGAACATCACATTTTTACACATACTTAAAAAAACCCTCACAAAAGCATAGTGAAAAGATTATGTATTTCAAATAAAATTATACATGTTGGAGGCAGAACAGAACCAGGGGTCTTCAGCAGAGGATTTCTTCAGCAGTCAGCCTTCATAGGCCTCATGCTGCGGCTGGCAGATACTTTCCACTGAGCATAGAAAGTTTAAGAATAACAAGAAACTTGTTTTTTGCCTCCATGAGCTGGATGTCATTGCTGTAGAGAAGATGCATAATTTAAAAAGTGAAGACTATTCATTCAAAATGCTAAAGTGACAAATTTACTTTATGAAATTTAAACACAGCATTCATCCTGGGGAAGCTGCATATATATTATGGTAGTAGAACCAGATTAGGTATATTTCAGCATTGAAAATATTTTGTCTAAAAACGAAAAGGTAGCTTTCTTAAAGATCAGAGTTATAGAGTCACTCTTGTATTTTTCATCTTGTTTTAGTGGACCAAAGCTCAGTAACTCACTCAGATTCGAATCTATAATTCTGTTGAGTGTTCAGGACTACAGAAGTCCTCTTGGGACTTTCTATGGAAGTATGTACAGATTTTCCTCATGGAGCTGGGAGTAATGGTGACCTAGAAAAAGAAAGTTTAGATTTCAGAGATTTGCTTGAAGTTCAACTGTTACCTCACCAAGTTACTAAGGAGTACCTTAAATTACACTGCCTAGAAATGTAATTGTTAGTCAGTTTGCTTTCAGCTCCAAATACTTTTTTTTGAGGCGGAGTTTTGCTCTTATCACCCAGGCTGGGCCCAGGCTGGAGTGCAATGGCGTGATTTCAGCTTACTGCAATCTCTGCCTCCCAAGTTCAAGGGATTCTCCTGCCTCAGCCTCCTAAGTAGCTGGGATTACAGGCATGCACCACCACACTTGGGTAATTTCGTATTTTTAGTAGAGATGGGGTTTCTCCATCTTGGTCACGCTGGTCTTGAACTTACCTCTGGTGACCCGCCCGCCTCAGCCTCCCAAAGTGCTGGGATTACAGGCATGAGCCATAGCACCTGGCCTCAGCTCCAAATACTTTGAATTGCAATGTCCCTTTTGTTGATTTGTACTGATTATAGTAAAAGCTTAACAGATGCTATGTAGGAAAAGAAGGCATAGACTTTTATGTGGATAGAAAACATTTATTAGCTAAGTCTCCTAATAAGAAACAAAGAGGTTACAATTACTATCCTTTTCGAAATAAATTACTTTTCTGCTAACACATAGCTGAGACCAGATCCCTTGAAAAAAAAAATAGAAATTTTAGCTAGGGATAAAAGGCAGTCATAATTTTGAGAGAAAGAAAGATTCCTTATAATTGTCTTTCCCCCCTACTTTCTATAGCAAGGTCTTGATTGTAGTTTGTATACTAAGCAGTCTTTAAAATATATCAGTTTGTTTTTTCTAAAATTATGGGATACACCTTCATGAGAGCAGGTGGGGGATATGAACATTTTTTTAGTTTTAAAAAAGTGTACATATCCCCCACCTGCTCTCATGAAGGCCTAATGTTATCTAACTTCTGCCCTTTAAAATGAGAGATGATGCTTATGATTCTGGATTCTATTTCAATCATCTTGACACCACTTCCATAACTCATAACAAGAGCTACTGTGAAGTACAGTGGAAAGTTCCTTAACCTATCTCCCCTTAACATGCAAACAATAGAAGCTTTCTATTCCCTCTGACTGGTGCCCACAGCTCACCCAATGATCTCAGCTACTTCTGCCTCCGCCACTGTATTGAATCTTGTTTTTCAAGGTTCACAAACCTATTTCTGGCAGCAAACTCTGATACTGATATTATCTAATTTAAATATTAAGTCAGTCAATGAAATGAGTCCTAAAAAGGTAAGTGACACTACACTGAATGTTAAAAAGAATAGATATAGGTGTCAAAAGTATTATTGTTGTGTGGCAAGATGATTATAAAAGATTGGGGAGAAATCATAAAAATCTAGAAAGATTCTGCACTGAAATTGTTTTGTAAGTATCTAAGTTTCAATGTATTTTAAATAATCATAAAATGTAATTACAAACTGGAAATCTACTTATGGATGTTGGCAACTTTCCCATGAACAACAGCTTTATCTATAAAAAGAGGATGGCATACTGTCTAACAGGAGAAGGGGGAGATATTTTTGAATTGATATCCTGGAGCATGATGAAGGCTTTAATGAATCAGGCAACAGGGCTGAGAAGTATGGACCCTGACAGGAGGGATTTTAATGGGAGTAAACAGAGTTGCCAGATAAAATACAGCATATCCAGTTACATTTGAATTTCAGACAAAAAAATTTCTTAGCACAAAAAATTTTTAGAAAAATTATGTCTCATGCAAAATTTGTTTTGTATTTATGTGCTAAATTTGGCAGTACTAGGATAGACTTTTTAAAAAGCATTCTGATGAGCGACCTGGGTGTCTGGCCCCCTTTAAGTTAGGAAATGTATCTTCCCACTATTGCTGACTTACCGGGCCTGGTGATGTCTTTCCACTCTGTCTCCTGGAATTGGGTGTCTGAGATGATGGACTTCGTGGAGATGGATTCTCAGCCTTCCGTTTGGCTGCCATGGCCAACAACCAGTTTTTATTCTCTGGGGAACTATTCTCTTTGCCTACCATTTCAGACCCTTCTCCACAGGGTCTCAAAGGAAGAGGTAGCGTTCCACAGCTTTCTGAAGCATACGGACTGACAGGAGAAGGAGGCTCTGAGATACTTGTACCAGCTCCTTCAATTTTGCTTGATTTGGTAGGACCTAGAGAGTCCTTACTAAGGTCTTCCTGGTTACCAGCAAGGCAGCATAGATCCAGATGAAGATTTTCAACTTGGCCATCAAGCTCAGTCACACAGTTACAACTCTTCACACACTTTTGTTTCACACTCTCCAGACAGCTTGAGTCTAGCCTCCTCTTTACTCTATTTCTAGACTCAGAGCAAGCCTCTGCTTGGGATGACTTCTGGCTCACAGGAATGAGGGCTTTTCTTGGAGACATGATCTTGGTCTCAGAAGCAGGTGGAGTGATAGGTGGTGATGAGGAAGGTGTTCGGGTCACCCAGTTTCTAATTGACATCTTGAAAGATGAAGGTGGCTTGGGAGAGACAGAGGAGACAGAACCTCTTCTGTTGATGGGAGACCGGGCCTTGGCAGGAGGGGTTTTAATAGAGAACGTAGGAGTATTTGAAGGAAGAGGGAGGTCTCCAGCACAGCTTGGAGCACAAGCTGCAGATGATGGGGAAGAAAGGGATGGACTGCACTTCACCCTGGGGGCTTTGGCAGGAGTACTCTGGCTACTCGTTACTGTTACTGAAAAAGAGGAGAGGATCATGAAAATCAGAAATGAAAGCCATACAAAATTCCTAAATTTTCATCAAGAAAAATCAGTTAACGTAATTATCCAAGGGTCAGTTTGCTGGTAAGCAGCTTATATACATCATTTGATTCCTACTATACCCTTTTATCATTTTCCTTTCTCTTTTCCAACTTGCCAACTTCCTAGCTATCCCAGTGTAAAACATATACTTATAAAAATTGACAAAACACCAAAAAAACATAAAGATAACAATTTTAAAGCACCTGGGTAAATCATATTTAGCATACGTTCTATATTTATGCATGTGATATATACTACGTATCTCAACCTTTTTCTATACAAAAATGAGACTGATGTAAGGGGAAAGTGGCAGGTAGGATGCAGGACTAACTTGCCATTCAGACAGACGGAACAGCATGTGGAGACTCACATCATGAACTTTGGCTCCAAGAACTACCACAGGAACGTACCAGAAAAAAAAAGAATTCACAGATCCTTTGAAAGAAGCGGCTTGCTGCTGCAAAATCTTACTGTAAGACAGCAGAAAAACCGAGTTTCCAAAGTGCAAGAGGGCTCCAGAAGCTGCGGCTGCGTGCTTGGTTGAAGAGGATGACCATCCCCGATAGAGGACCAGTCTTCGGTCAAGGGTATATGAATAGCTGCACTCCCCTCCTAGCGCCTCCAAACAAGCTCTCAAGGTCCAAAGTGTGAGAGGGTGGCCGGGAGTGGTGGCTCACGCCTGTAACCCCAGCACTATGGGAGGCCGAGGTGGGTGGATCACTTAAGGTCAGGAGTTCAAGACCATCCTGGCCAACATGGTGAAACCCTGTCTCTACTAAAAGTAAAAAATTTAGCCAGGCATGGTAGTGTGCACCTGTAGTCCCAGCTACTTGGGAAGTTGAGGCAGGAGAATCGCTTGAACCCGGGAGGTGGAGGTTGCAGTGAGCCAAGACTGCACCACTGCTCTAGCCTGGCTGACACAGTGAGACACGTCTCAAAACAAACAAAAAACAGTGTGAGAAGGGGAAGTCCACCTCTGCACACATTCTCACTGGGGAACCTGAAAATCCAGATCATACTGAAATGAATTTAGAGAGCCAAGCAAAAGTAGAAAAAGCAGCAGGAAGAGCCCTATAGGCACGCCCAGTCCCCAGGGAAGCCATTTCTGACTTTATCTCATAGGGGTCTTTGGAGAGGGCAGCCAATGAAACTGGGGAAGGATCACAGGGAGAAGGAGACTTTCAGCTGAACTTTGTAATAATTTCAAATGAGCATGAATTCTCCTGTGAAGAATCTGCAGGGGGAGGGGACAAGTGGGAAGTGTAGATATGAGCACAGAAGCTGTGGCAGGCAGATGGATAGGGCCTGAAAGCCCTGCTTGCTTTCTCAGTGGGGGAGGCAGGCTTATAGTCTGGGGCAAGATCTCAGCCCTGTGCACTGGAGGCATGGATATAAATCTGGTTCCATTGGCTGTTGGGGGAGCATGGCAGGAGTGAGTCTGGCCTTGCTGGCTGTGGCCTGCCACTGCCGGCTTTCCCCTATTTCCCTGGCAATGTGTATGAAGCAGCAAAAGAAGCCATAATCCCCCTTAGAACATAACACCATTGGCCTGTGAACTACGACTCCCATCACCCACAGCAGCCCCAGCAACCCTGCCCAAGGAGAGTCTGAGCTCAGACACACTAACCCTGCCCCCACCAGATGGTCTTTCTCTAAGGGCACTGGTAGCTGTAAACAAAAGACATAAACTCATGGGAGCTCTATGGCCCTGCTCATTGCCTGACAAACCCGAATACTTATCCAGGAAACCTTAGGGCAAGCTTATAACCCCCCTATACTACCAGTTGATACTCTCTTGAAAGCACCACCTCCTTGAACCAACCAGTTCAAGCCATTACAGCAACTCAACAGAACAACTATGCTCCAAGAAAGGAGAAAACAACAGCTAATTCCACTGCTTTTAACATCCTGGCCAACAAGATGTCCTGAGTCTGTCCATGCGATAACTTCAGTGCTAGTATAACTAGCCTTCTAGGAAACCAGTGTACTAAATGAAACTACAACCAAGTACTCTAACACAGTCCACTTCACTCTCCTATTACTACCTCCATCAGATCAAGTGCTGCTATCTATGGCATACAGACCTGAAGACAGACCATATCACAGGACTCTTTGCAGACACTCTCCAGTACCACCAGCCTAGAGCCCAGTAGTTCTGCTGAGTGGCTCAACCCAGAAGAGCATTAACAATTACTGTAGTCTGGCTCTCAGGAAACCCTGTCCCTAGGGAAGGGGAAGAGCACCACATCAAGGGATCACCCTATGGGACAAAAGAATTTAAACAGTAGCCCTTGAGTCTCAGATGTTTCTTCTGACACAGTCTACCCAAATGAGAAGGAACCAGAAAAACAATTCTGGTAATATGACAAAACAAGGTTCTATACAACCCTAAAAGATCACACTAGCTTGCCAGCCATGGATCCAAAACAAGAATAAATCTTTGAATTGCCAGAAAAGAATTTGGAAGGTTAATTATTAAGCTACTCAAGGAGGCATCAGAGAAAAATGAAAACCAACTTAAATTAAAAAACAAACAGGATACAGATAAAAATCTCCAGGGAAATAGGTATCATAAATAAAAAACAATCACAACTTCTGGAAATGAAAGACACTTTTAGAGAAATGGAAAATACACTGGAAAGTTTCAACAACAGAATTCGAACAGGTAGAAGAAAGAATTTCAGAGCTCAAAGACAAGGCTCTTGAATTAACCCAATCCAACAAAGACAAAGACAAAAGAATAAAAACTTCTCTGGCCTTGCCAGAGACCTAGACATCCAAATACAAGAAGCTCAAAGAACACCCAGGAAATTTGTCACAAAAAGATCATCACCTAGGCACACAGTCATCAGGTTATCTAAAGTCAAGACGAAGGAAAAAAATCTTAAGAGCTGTGAGGTAACCTATAAAGGAAAAACCTATCAGATTAATAACAGCGGATACCCTATAAGCTAGAAGGGATTAAGGTCCTATTTTTAAGCCTCATTAAAGAATTATTAGCTGACAAAATAACTGTCAGCCAAGAATTTTGTACCCAGCGAAACTAAGCTTCATAAA
This sequence comes from Plecturocebus donacophilus, assembly GCA_004027715.1. Taxonomy (NCBI): domain Eukaryota; kingdom Metazoa; phylum Chordata; class Mammalia; order Primates; family Pitheciidae; genus Plecturocebus; species Plecturocebus donacophilus. The sequence continues at coordinate 41,398 of PVKP010015171.1, forward strand.
TGAAAAGACAAAGTCTTTTTCATGCATTGAGAGAATTTGCCTTGCCACTACCAAGCCAGCACAGTTTACAAAAACTGCTAAAAGGAGTTCTAAATCTTGAAGCAAAATCTCAAAATACACCAAAATAGAACCTCATCTCATAGTGGGGGACTTCAATACAGAAAGTCAACATAGAAACAATGGACTTAAACTATACCCTAGAACAAATGAACTTAACAGGTATTTATAGAACATTCTACCCAACAACTGCAGAATATACATTCTATTCATCAGAACATTCATGGAACATTCTCCGAGATAGAGACCAGGTGACAGGCCACAAAACAAGTTTAATAAATTTAAGAAAATCAAAATTATATAAAATACTCTCTCAGACCACAGTGGAATAAAACTGGAAATCAACTCCAAAGGGAATTCTTAAAATCATGCAAATACACAGAAATTAAATAATCTGCTTCTCGATGTCTTTGGGTCAATGATGAAATCAAGAAGGAAATTAAAAAATTCTTTGAACTGAATGAAAAAAATGACACAACCTAACAAAACCTCTGAGATACAGCAAAAGCAGTGCTAAGAGGAAAGTTCGCAGCATTAAGTGCCTACATCAAAAAGTCTGAAAGAGCACAAATTGACAATCTAAGATCACACTTCAAGAACTAGAGAAACAAGAACAAACCAAACCCAAACCTGGGAGAAGGAAAGATATAACAAAGATCAGAGCAGAACTAAATGAAACTGAAACAACAAAATACAAAAGATAAATGAAATAAAAAGCTGGTTCTTTGAAAAGATAAACAAAATTAATAGCCCATTAGTGAGATTAACCAAGAAAAGAGAGAAGATCCAAATAAGTTCAATTAGAAATGAAACAGGAAATATTAACAACCAATACCACAGAAATACAAAAGATCATTCAAGGCTACTATGAACACATTTATGCTCACAAACTAGAAAACATAGAGGAGATGGATAAATTCCAGGAAATATACAACCCTCATAGATTGAACCAGGAAGAAATAGAAAATCTGAACAGATCAATAACAAGCACTGAGATGGAAATGGTAATTAAAAAAACTGTCAACAAGAAAAAGTCCAGGACCAGATGGATTCACTGCTGAATTCTATCAGACATTCAAAGAACTGGTACCAATCCTACTGAAACTATACCAAAAGACAGAGAAAGAGGGAATCCTCCCTAAATCATTCTATGAAGCCAGTATCACTTTAATACCAAAACCAGGAAAGGACATGACAAAAAAAAAAAAAAACTACAGACCAATATCCCTGCTGCACACAGATGCGAAAATCCTCAACAAAGTACTAGCTAAGCAGATCCAACAGTGTATCAAAAAGATAATCTACCACGATCAAGTGGATTTCAAATCAGGAATGCAGGGATGGTTTACATACAGGAGTCAAAACATGTGATACATCACATAAACAGAACTAAAAACAAAAATCAGGCTGGGTGCGGTGGCTCATGTCTGTAATCCCAGCACTCTGGGAGGCCAAGGCCGGTGGATCACTCAAGGTCAGGAGTTTGAGACCAGCCTGGCCAACATGGTGAAGCCCGTCTAAAAATACAAAAATTAGCTGAGCGTGGTGGCAGGTACCTATAATCCCAGCTACTCAGGAGGCTGAGGCAGGAGAATCCCTTGAACCTGGGAGGCAGAGGTAAGCTGAGATTGCACCATTGCTCTCCAGCCTGGGCAACAAGAGCAAGACTCTGTCTAAGAGAAAAACAAAAACACATTATCACACAGAAAACATTTGACAAAATCCAGCATCCCTTTTATGATGAAAACCCTCAGCAAAATCAGCATAGAAGGAACATACTTTAAGGTAATAAAAGCCATCTATGACAAACCCACAGCCAACATTATATTGAATGGGGAAAAGTTGAAAGCATTCCCCATGAGAACTAGAAAAAGACAAGGATGCCCATTTTCACCACTTCTATTTAACATAGTAGTGGAAGTTCGAGCCAGTCACTGCCAGTCAGAGAAGAGAACTAAAAGGCATCCAAATTGGTAAAGAGGAAGTCAAACTGTTGCTGTTAGCCAGTGATATGATTGTATACCTAGAAAATCCTCAAGACTCACCGAAAAAGCTCCTAGATCTGATAAATGAATTCAGTAAAGTTTCAGGATACAAAATCAATGTACACTATTCAGTAGTACTGCTATACAGCATAGTAAACAACCTGAGAATCAAGTCAAGAACTCAACCGCTTTTACGATACCTGCAAAAACAAAACAAAACCTAGGAATATACCTAAGGAAGTAAAAGATCTCTACGAGGAAAACTAGAAAACACTGCTGAACGAAATCAGATGACACAAACAAATGGAAAAACACATCCTATGCTCATGGATGGGCAGAATCAATGCTATGAAAATGACCATACTGCCAAAAGCAATCTACAAATTCATGCAATTCCCATCAAAATACCATCATCATTCTTCACATAACTGGAAAAAAAAAATCCTAAAAGTCATATGGAACCAAAAACACACAAAAAAACCACATAGCCAAATCAAGACTAAGCCAAAAAAACACATCTAGAGGCATCACATTACCTGACTTCAAACTATACTACAAGGCTATAGTCACTCAAACAGCATGGTACTGGTATAAAAATAGGCACATAGAACAATGGAATAGAATAGAGAACCCAGAAATAAAACTAAATACAGTCAACTGATCTTTGACAAAGTAAACAAAAAAAGTGGAGAAAGGACACCCTATTCAACACATGGTGCTGGGATAATTGGAGAGCCACATGTAGGAGAATGAAACTGGATTGTCATCTTTCACCTCATCTCTCAAAAATCAACTCAAGGTGGATCAAAGACTTACATCTAAGACCTGAAACTGTAAAAATTCTAGAAGATAACATTGTAAAGACTTGTCTAGACACTGGCCTTACCAATACTTGTTCACTTTTGTCTTTTTGATAAAAGCTATTCTAACAGGTGTGGGGGATATCTCATTGTGGTTTTGGTTTACCTTTCCCTGATGATTGGTGATGTTGAGCAGTTTTTCATACACCTGTTGGGCATGTGTATGTCTTCTTTTGAGAAATGTCTATTCAGGCATTTTGCCCATTTTAAAATCAGGAATAACCTGCTTTTAATATATCATGAATATTTCCCACATTAATACAGATTTACCTCATCATTTTAAATAGCTACAAAGTATTCTAAGGTATAGGTATTCTACAATATATTTAATATTGCCATTAGCATTCTTATAAATACTCTTGAACAATGCTAGGGCAGAAAGGCACTGCACAGCGGCTCTCAAACAGGAATGCACAGGTCTAAAACCTGGCACAATCACTTACTCTGTGACTTGGGCATAACCCTTTATCTCCTTCAACTCAGATTCCGTATCTGTTAAATGGAGATAGTTTTTCTTTCCACAAGAAGCAATTCAATCAATTACTTGTTAAGGTTATCAGGCCTCACATGGCTTCTCACTTTATTTTACAAATGAATGCTATTTTCCACAAGACAAAGAACACTGAGAATCTAAGTGTTTGCTCTCTGTAAATAAAACAGTAGATAGGACTTCTTTTTGTGTATCTGTCCCTTTGTTTACAATACAATGGCAAGTACTTCAGGCAAATTTTTATAAACTTCATGCTTCTTCCCTCTCAGGCCCTACCACAGACAACACTTTCTCAATTTCCTTCTGAGCTTTCTAGATTTCTGAAATAGCATTCCTGTCTTCAAATAACAAGAAAGGGCATTTATTTATTTCTCAGTTATAAAGCCTTTGAATTGTAACTATGATTTTCAATTCAGTTTAATTACCAAATTGCATTTATATCCAGCTGAATTTAGGATGGGCCGATATAAAAATGCAATCTCTCTTTTAGCAAAAATAAAGATTTGCAAGAACTCACTTTATTCAGTTAATTATCCTGTCCTTTTTTACGTTGTGCTTTTCACTCCCAAAGTAGTCTTGCCTTGAGAGAAATTCTACAAATTGACTTTTGCCTAAACTTTTCTCATCAACCATATGTTTATATACTGCTCTTTTAATAAGGATCATTACTGAAAAACTCCATTCTGGCATAAGGTGCTATGGAAAGGACTTAGTAACAGGGACCTGTTCATGAAGCCTCTGGTTAAGGTTCTCACACTAATGCTCTAGAGCTTGATAACAGCTATTTTTTCAGAAGAAAAGGAAGTTTTAATTTGCTGCACTCCTCAGTGCAGGTCAATAATCACTGCACAGCTGCCACAATCATCTGTTCCATTTAAGTGGGTCAAAGTGTACATTTAGGGCAGAAAGTCCTAAAATTGTATGAATCTTATAATATACTGAAAAATAAGGCAGATTGGGGAAGAAGGAAGAGGTGGGTCAGGGACAAACCAGGTATGTAGGTTTCTGATACTTGCATGGCACACACTGGAAGTATTTACCGATAAGGTTGGTAGGAAATTGATGTTTGGAAAGCTGGGGCATTTCCTCTTCCCTCAGGATGTCATGATTAAGGAGGAAGGGGACCATGGGGGTCAAAGAAATTCTGTTAGCTTTGAAGGTTAGCAAACTCTGAGTCAAATTTAAGAGTGTGTGTATGTGTTTTTTAAACAGTAACTAGATTTTAACAGTATAAAAGTTAAAGGTAAAAAAATTCAAGCAGTACAGAGGGGAAGAGGGTAGAAACACGAACCTCTTTTCAGTCTTTTCATTTCACTTTTATATTCTTGTGCATTCCACAATTTTCTCTGTGCCTATTTAGCACATACAAAGTTATATATGTATCATACCTTTAAAGCCCTGTAATACTAATGGATTATACTATATATATGTACATGTTCTGCAACTTGCTCTTTTATTTTTATATCTCTTCATGTAAGTACACATAAATGCACTGCATTATTTTTAACAGCTGCATAGCATGCCATTATATGGGCCTACACATTTAAATATGACATGCCGTTTTCTTTGGCACTTCATCTACTTAAGTGGACCAACTCCTTATTGACCTTAAGCAATATATGAGATCTGATGACATGGTAGCATAGACTAAGTTATTGCCTTAGATGTTTCCTGAGTCAGTTCCTTTAAAGAATTATACAAAATCTACTAATAGTTTGCAGCTTCTTTCTTTTCTTTTTTTTTGAGACAGTCTTGCTCTTATTGCCCAGGCTGGAGTGCAGACGCGCAATCTCGGCTCACTGCAACCTCCACCTCCTGGGTTCAAGCAATTCTCCTGCCTCAACATCCCAAGTAGCTGAGATCACAGGTGCGTGCCACCACACCTGGCTAATTTTATATTTTTAGTAGAGACAGGGTTTCGCCATGTTGGCCAGGCTGGTCTTGAACTCCTGACCTCCGGTGATCCACCCACCTCGGCCTCCCAAAGTGCTGGGATTACAGGCGTGAGCCACTGCGCCTTGTCAGCTTCTTTCCATATGAGAGTTTGCCATCTGGCCTCAGCCTACCTTTTCAGTCTTATCATGTACTTGGCTATTCTAGGATCATGTTACAGGACACTACTAGTTGTTTCCTGAACAAGCTGTGTACTGTCACATTTCTTTGTTCATGTGGTTTTCTTGCCAATTCAGCTCCTTCTTTGCCAGGCAGAAATTCTTCTCATGTTTCAAGGCTCTGATGACAATGTTAACTCCATTGTGAAGAATTCACAACTTCTTTCCTCTTCTCCCACAAAGCTCTCCTCTCAAAGAGGAAGTAGGTTCTCAGAGCCCTTTGTTTACACAGCTAAAGGCTGTGTGCTCAGGTTTGTGAATCTGCCTCATAGACTAGACTGTGAGCCTAGAGGGCAGCTAATAATGGTTTATTCACCTTTAGGCCCAGTGCCCCTATAGTGCCTAGCAAGGAATTATTAAACAATGTTAAGTTTCATTACTGCTGACAAGGATACAGGTGAGGTTCTAGGCGTCAGAAAACTTTATAATTATCCTGCTGACTTGTGAGACTGCAGTAAGCAACTGAGACAGAATAGGTAAAGTTTCCTTCTCTTTAAGATAAGGATAATCAACTTTGTCACTTAATAATGCCTAAACCAGAGATTCTCAATGGACACAGTGGAAAGAACAGTAAGCAACAGAGCAGGTGCTGGGTGGGAAAAGTAAGGCAGAGGGAAAAGAGGCTATGTCTTGGCACTTAACCCCTTCCAGTTAATGTGTTACTGGGGGGTTTACACAGTCAAACCAGGGCCAGAAGAGAAGATATGCAACCCAGGACAGCAATGAAAGGTTGGCGTGGCAATTAGAAGCTTGAGAAAGCAGGGGAACATGATTTTCAAGATGTCAGTGTGATTAGAAGCAGCCAGTCTGTGGCTGGAAGCTGGCTTAGAGAGTCGAATGGCCAGTGTGCCAGCCTTTGGCACCCATGTCAGGTTGTTGCTCCGTAGTGCTCTTCAGAGTAACCCTAACATCACCCACAAATAATCTAGGCATAACTCTTACTCCGATCTTAACCTGAACTTTTGTCTTGCTTTGTTAGGTTTTAAAGGAGGCAGTGCTACACAGTGGTTCTGAGCAGGTGTTCTAGAATCAGACTGCAAGGGTTCATAGCTATGAGATCTTAAGCAAGTCTAACTTCCTTGACCTCCAGTTTCAGTTGTTTTCATAACTAAATGACATAATCCAAGTAGGTCCTTAGAACAATTATGCTAGGAGCCAGTAATGGCTAAACGTTGTTATTATTACAACTCAAATTTGCTCAAAATGTAACTTTTTTGGTGACTTGGCTTTTAATACTAATAATTAATGGCATATTAAAAGTACACAATTAAAAGCAAGATACTTTTCATCACAAATTTTAAAAAATGGTATAGTCATTAAATAAGAATCCTACCTTTTGGAATCATTTTAATGGGAAGGGGGACCCTAAATTCAGGGAGGAAAAAACCCCAACTTTTAAAATATTGGAAACAAAATGTTTAACTACAATAGAATAGCTAGGTAGATTATGGAACATTTACTCAAGTGTCGTATTTTAAACAGTGTTGCAAAAAAGTTAACATAGAAAGTACTTAAGGCTGGGCAGTGGCTCGCCTGTAATCCCAGCGCTTTTGGGAGACCAAGGTGGGTGGACTGCTTGAGCTCACAAGTTAAGCCCAGCCTGGGCAACATGGTGAAACTCTATCTCTACAAAAAATACAAAAATTATCCAGGTTTGGTGGTGCGTGTCTGTAGTCCCAGCTACTGGGAGGCTGATGTGGTAGGATGGCTTAAAAGAAATCAAATGCATATACACTATAACTATGGTTCTGTTAAAAAGAATCTCTACGCATAAAGGGAAAAACCTCAAAAAATAACTGGAAATGTTTCTGATGACATTTTGGTCAGTATTCTCTAATGGCCTCATATGATACTTCTCTTTTATATTTTCTAAAATGAGAAAGAAAATGAGAGAAAGAAAAGTACATCTAAGGCAACAGAAAGACACCCAAGTTCATGGACCAGAAGACTTAACATTATTAAGATGTCAATACTCCCAAAACTGATCTACAGAGTCACTAGAATTCCTATCAAAATCCTAGCTGGCGGCTGAGTGTAGTGGCTCACACCTGTAATCTCAGAACTTTGGAAGGCCGAGGCAGGTGGATCATGAGGTCAGGAGTTTAAGACCAGCCTGGCCAATATGGTGAAACTCCGTCTCTACTAAAAAATAAAAAGTTATCTGGGCATGGTGGCACATGCCTGTAGTTCCAGCTACTGGGGAGGCTAAGGCAGGAGAATCGGTTGAACCAGGGAGGTAGAGGTGGCAGTAAGCTGAGATTGTGCCACTGCACGCCAGCCTGGGTAACAGAGCGAGACTCTGTATAAATAATAATAATAATAATAATAATAAATCCTAGTTGGCTTTTTTGTAGACATTGACAAGCTGAACTTAAAATTTGTATAAAAGAGACCCAGAATAGTCAAGACAATCTTGAAATAAAAGAAGAAAACAGAAGAAGGATCTTAAAACCTACTACAAAGCTACAGTAGTGAAGACAATGCAGAACCAAAAGAAGAACAGACACATAGGTGAATGGAATAGATTTGAAAAGTCAGAAATAAACCCTCACATTTATGGTCAATTGATTTTTAGCAGATTTTTACCAAGGGTGCCATGACAATTCAATGGGATAAAGAATAGTCTCTTTAACAAGTGATGGTGAGAAAGCTATATATCCACATGTAAAAAATTAATTTGAATCTCTCATACCATAACACAAAAATAAACTCGAAATGAATCACAGGCCTAAAACTAAAAAACTCCTACAAGAAAGCATTAGAGTAAATCTTTGTTACCTCGGAACAGGCAATGGTTGCTTTGATTTAACATCAAAAGCACAAGTGACAAAAGAAAAAAAACAGATAAATTGAACTTCATCAAAATTATAAAGTTATGTGTATCAAGAGATACTATCAAGAAAGTAAAAACACAACCCACAGAATAAATCACTGCAAATCATTACATGACAAGGGACTTACATTTCAAATATATAAATGGCCAAAGCACATGAAAAGATGTTTAACATCACTGGCCATCAGGAAAAGATAAATCAAAACCACAATGTGATACTAAGTCACACCTGCTAGGATGGGTATAATGAAAAAGATGGACAATAACAAATGTTGACAAGAACACAGAGAAATTGGAACCTTCATTTTAGGTGTTGAAAATATTCTAGAATTAAATTGTGTTAATGACTACACAACTCTAAATATAGTTGACTCTGTGTCTTGAGTTCTGTATACTGGGTTCCACAGCCATGTATTCGGTTAACCACAAATTGAAAATATTAAAACAAAAACATGAAAAAAGATGGTTGTGTCTATACTAAACATGTACAGACTTTTCTTTCTTGTCATTATTCCCTAAATGATAACAGTACAACAACTATTAACATAGCATTTACAATGTACCAGGTATTTTAAGTAATCTACAGATGCTAAAAGTATATGGGAGGATGTACATAGGTTATAAGAAAATACTACACCATATATAAGGAATCTGAGCCTCTGTGGACTTTGGTTTCTATTGGGGGTTCCTGGAACAAATCCCCCATGGATTTGGAGGGACAATTGCATAATTAAAAGCACTAAACTGTATCTTGATTTAATTTAAAACATGGCTCTGTATTACAATGAGGAGCATGAAGGTTTGGTAGTGGTGGGACACAGCAAAGGGAGTTAAATCCTTATGTTACAAAGATAAGAAGTTGGAGAGATCCATGATGGCCGATTAGCAACAGCTCAGGAATGTAGCTCCCAGTGAAAACACAAAGAACGAGTGGACGCCGCACTTTCCGACGAATTTTTGTTGCCCACAGACCGGGAGATTCCCGGCAGAGGAGCCACACGGGTCGCCAGTGCGACTCTTTTGGCCGGCGCGGCTCTTTTGCCAGTGCCCCAGCGCGGTGCTTCCCGGTGCACAGTATAAGGGATGGACGGGCTCGGCTGGTCCCATCCCCACAAGGAAAACAGCAATTGGAAGCACTGAGGACTGAGAGTTTCACAGCAAGCACAGCGAACCCGGGAAGGTCCGGCTCTGTGGGGAAGAGGCGTCCGCCAAAGGAAAACTAAGAAACAGAAAGACTTCATCACCGGGCGGAGAGAGATCCAAGATGGCCGCGTAGCAGCAGCTCAGGATTGTAGCTCCCAGTGAAAGCGCAGAGAGCGAGTGGATG
>PVKP010015172.1:0-51052 GCA_004027715.1 Plecturocebus donacophilus
CTACACATGTGCCACTACAGCCAAGCTAATTTTTACAACATATATTTTGTAGAAATGGGGACTCTGTTCCCAGGCTGATCTTGAACTCCTGGCCTCAGGCAATCCTCTTGCCTCAGCCTCTCAAAGTCCTGGGATTACAGACATGAGCCACCATGCCTGGCCTATACAGTGTTCTTGAAATGACATAATTATAGAAATGGAGAAGAGGTTTGTGTTGTCAGGAGTTAAGGAAGGGGTGGGCACGGGAGGGAAGTGGAAATAACCATAGCAGGGCACCATGAATGGCCCTCATGGTGCCAGAAATATTCTGTATCTTGACTGTAGCAATGTCAACATCATGGTTATAATCTTGTACTCTATATACATAGTTTTGCAATATGTTAACATAGGGAGAAACTGGGCAAAAGTTACAAGACATTTCTCTGTATTATTTCTTACAACTGCATGTTAATTTACAACTATTTCAAAATAAAAAGTTGAATTACGAAAACAAGACAATGATCTGAGTATAAGGGAAACTCTAGCTAGGCAAATTATGGTGAGTCCATTTAACAGGGTATTTTCAGCCATTATCCATGATTATTTAAAGAAAGTATTTAGCAGTAAAGACTATTAACAGTAATACTATGATGTTAAACAGGAAAACCAAGACACAAAATTATATGTACAGTATGATTCTAATTATGTTAAATGTACCAATTTTTCAGAGAAAAATATGGAAGAAAATCCATAAAAATATTATAAAAATCACCTTTTAAAACTTTTTTTGAAACAGAATCTTGCTCTGTCACCCAGGCTGGAATTCAATGGCACGGTCTCAGCTCACTGCAACCTCTGCCTCCTGGGTTCAAGTGATTCTCCTGCCTCAGCAGGAGATTCTCCTGGCTTCAAGTGATTCTCCTGAGTAGCTGGGATAACAGGCACTTGCCACCACGCCCAGCTAATTTTTGTATTTTTAGTAGAGATGGGGTTTCACCAGGTTGGCCAGGCTGGTCTTGAACTCCTGACCTCGTGATCTGCCCACCTCAGCCTCCCGAAGTGCTGGGATTACAGGCATGAGCCACAGGGCCCAGCCAAAACTTTTAAAATAATGTTTAAATATGCAGAGTAAGGTAGACACTTAACCAATGAGTGCATAGCTCTGCTATCACTAAGCGAGCATGTCAACAGAGCTGCCGTTTGTCAGGGGAACAGAAGAAGAACGCGTCCTTGGCTGTCACTAGCAAGGTAGGGTGGGGGCTCAGCTGCAATTAATTTATTAGTTTAAAGAAAGAAATTATTTCTTTAAATCAAGGTCTCTGAACTGAGAGCCAAATTTGCTATGGGTGTCATGTATAAAATGCAAGTCCCCATTCCATCTCCTCGTTCTCGTTCTTACCACCTGTGATAATATCTTTTGGCAGAGACTACTTCCCCAATAAACATTCTTCCCTTTCTCTAGTATAATCAAAACTCAACTGGGCAAATGCTTACCCACCTAGACACTACGGGTTCCAATTTCCTTGAAACTAAGGCGTGCCTATGAGATTAGTTTCTAGCAATAGATTAGAATGAAAAACACCTGCAAATTCTGTCTCACGCCCTCGAAGGAAAGAGACATACCTCCCTTTTCCATGTGTGGATATAGCAATGAATCATATTCAACCATAGGGATGAGAGCAACAGCCCTAAGTGCTCTGCTGGACTCAGAGGACTAAACCCACCCTGGACTTTTCTTCTGAACCTCCGCATTCCAGCGCATTCTCTTTTTAATTTTTTTTTCCTTTTTTCTTCCTTTCTTTTTCTTCTTCTTCTTTTTTTTTTTTTTATTTTTTATTAGACAATCTTGCTCTGTTGCCCAGGCTGGAGTGTAGCGGTACATCATAGCTCACTGCAGCCTTGACTTCCCAGGCTCAAGCCATCCTCCCACCTCAGCCTCTTGAGTAGCTGGGACTATAGGTGCACGCCATCACATCTGGCTAATTTTTGTATATTTTTTATAGTGAAAGGATTTGCCATGTTGCTCAGGCTGGTTTCAAACTTCTGAGGCTCAAGTGATCCACCTGCCTCAGCCTCCCAAAGTGCTGGGATTACAGATGTGAGCCACTGTGTCTGGCCTAAATTAATTTTTATTGATAAATAAAAAGTATATAGATTTATTATGCACAAAATGTTGTTTTGAAATATGTATACATTGCAGAAAAGCTTTCATTGAGCTGATTAACATAGGCATTATTTCACTTTCGTGTGTGTGTTGAGAACACTTAAAATCTACTCTGTAAGCAATTTTCAAAAACATAATACATTGTTATTAACTTTAATCATCATGTTGTACATCTATAGCATTCTCTTGATGTTAATATACAGAAAGTAACTTAGAATTAGGAAATTGACTGCCAGGGACACGAAAGAAGTATGCTGCAGTTAGAAGTTATGGGGTTTATACATATGCCTCCTAGCATGGTGGGCAAGGCGTACTTCTTTGCTTGGCCTTGGCCATGTGACCATGGTTAATGAGACGTTAGTGATTTGATGTGAGCAGAGGTTTGAAATACATTTGCACACTTGTCCTTGCTCACCTGCATCTCTGAACCTGGGGTGGCCTGCTTACCTTAGAATGAATGGTAGGTGAGGCAGACTGAACCTAACCCAGGGGATGGAACAAGCCAGAAGAACCCAGCCTGGATCAATCACACCCTACCTCAACTGTAAATGCTGAGAGGGAAATAAACACTGATTGCTGCTTGCCACTGAGATGGGTGCAATTGTTATGCAGCCTCGCTGACTGATAGAGGGTAGGAAATAAACTCTAGCATCAATGTGTGTGGATGGTGAATGAGATTTCCCAAAAGTAGGTGGCAATTTGCACTGTGAGAGTTTAAAGAAAGGGGTACTCTGACAAAGAGGACTCTCTTGAGAGCAACAAAGCAAGGTTAGAAATGGGATAACATATCTATGATGGGAAGTCCCGTGCAAGAAAAGTTCAACTTCTTTGGTGATTTTCCTTTGGACTATAGAAACAGTAACAATGGAGGATAGTTTAACTTTTTCTTCTCATCCAACATTTCTTTTTTTTAACTATAGTAAAATATACATAACATAAAATTTACCATTTTAACGATTTAATGTGTGCGATTCAGTGTTATTAAGTACACTCACAATGTTGTACAAACTTCCCCAGTATCCATTTCCAGAACTTTCCATTACCCCAAACAGAAGCTCTGAACTCATCATTTAGCAAGAACTCCACATTCCCCCATCCCCCCAGCCCCTGGTAACCCCTATTTCACTTTCTGACTGTAAGAATTTGCCTATTCTAGATACCTCATATAAATGAATCACATAGTATTGGGTTTTTTGCACCTCTCTTGTTTCACTGAGCACATTTTCAGGGTTAATCTATGTTGTAACATGTATCAGAATTTCCTTCTTTTTAAGGCTGAATCATATTCCATTGTATGGATACACCACATTTTATCTGCTTATCTGTTGATAGACACCTGTTTGGCTATCGTGAATAATGCTGCTATGAATGTCAGCGTACAATATCTGTTGAGTTACTGCTTTCAGTTCTTCAAGGTTGAATTGCTGAATCATACAATAACTCTATTTTTAATTTTTTTAGGAACTGCAAAACTGTTTTCTACAGGGTCCACCCCACCAGTCATATACAAGAGTGCCAATTTCTCCACCTCCCCACCAACGCTTGTTATTTTTCTATTGTTACTGTTTTTTTATGATGGCTATCCTCATGGATGTGATGTGGATCATCCCACATTTCTTTTGCCCTTGATCTTTCCTCTAAACTTTAACAAACCAAGATGATTTGGTGGGGTGGTGGTATGCCAATTAAAGAAACATGTGGTGTCCATCAGTGTCTGTGAGACAGGGAAGTCATTCTGCTGAGAGAACTGAGTCCATATTTCCGGGTGGTGACCAGCAAAGAGGGAATGGAGTCCCCAGGGTTGCTGGGGGTGGCTGAGAAGAGCGTGTGGCTCCATGGAGCAACCACCCAGAAGATGTGGGAGATGAGAAACGAACCCTCTTACTATCCACATTAACCTGGAGAAGAGGGGGAGAGGCTGATGTTTATTAGCTATATGCATGTGTATATATACACATATTTCATATACTCACCAAATTTAAAAGTATTAAATACAATTTTACTTGTAATTCACAGGAGGGACAAATGAAGATGAAAGAATTGCTGATCTTTATGCAAAAATTTCCTCAAAACAAGAGCTATTCATTTTTAAAAGATCTCTTTAAATATTTTTTAATTGAGTTTATGTAAGTACGTTGAGTTGTTTTCTTTTATTTGTACTAGTACCAAAGAGTACAATGATAAATGGTAATTCCCTTCCCTAACCTGTACCTGCTCTCCAGGCAACCATTTTCAACTCTTTTTAGTTGTTCATTTTCATTTTTATCTCCATATTTTAAAATTATATCTTCATACTGTTGTTATTTCTTGGTTTTTAAACTTGAGACAGTCAAAACTTCCTATTAGGGAAGATGAAGATGAGATGTTTTAAAATCTCCCTGTATATACTTCTCTCCCCATATATTACATATACTAATCTTCATTTAATTTTGAGTGAAGAATGGTCTATATTTATAATGACTTGTTTTGACTATGAAATATTGCTCGGTTCTGAGTCAAGTAATGTAAAATGATTATGTGTCTTTCCTGTACATTTTGTTTTTCCTGAGGTCAATCATTACTGTTTTTTCATTGGATTAGTTTTCCATGCACATATGGCTAATTTTTCCAAGTGCGCCCACAGCTCTGTTACATACCTATCCACAAACCTATTGGCTTTTCCTCTGGAGACTTCTGTCTCAGAGGCCCCCTTTCTCTTGCTCCATGCAGGCCTGCTACCTGGCTGTGGTTTGGGGTGCCCTCTCCCCCTCTCCTGGCTGGGGTCTCATTTCCTAGCTATCATGTCTTTTTCCTTGGTTTGCTCTCACTTTGCAGAAGCACAGAATTTTCTAGTAACCTCCTAAGAAAAAGTACATGGGGGTAAATTTTTGAATCTTTGCAGAAGTGAAAATGGTTTTTTTAATTTGATTAATTAATAAACTAATTAATAATTTGGGTAGAAAATACTAGAGTGAAATAATTTTTCTTCAAAATTTTGAAGTCATTTCTCCTCTTCCTGTGTTGCTAATAAGAAATCTAATTCTAATTCCAAATCTTTTGTATACAACTTTTTTGTTTTGTCCCTAGAAATATGTAAGATTTTCTTCATTTGTAGGTATTTTGAAATCCCTTGAGGAAATAGTTCTTTTTTAATTTATTGATTGGATGCTCAGTGCATATTTCAATCTGAAGACTTGTGTTCTTCATTTCTGGAAATTTTAAAAAACATTATGTTTTTATTTTATTATTTCATCCCTTCGTCTTTATGCTGTCTCCCTGGAATTCATATTAGCAGAGTATTGGGTGATGCGCATTGATTCTCCAATCTTTTCATCTTTCTCTACTCTCCTACCATTTTGTCTTTGTGATCTTTTTTATTTATTTATTTTTTTTGGAGATGGAGTATCGCTCTGTTTCCCAGGCTGGAATGCAGTGGTGTGATCTCAACTCACTGCATTCCACCTCCCGGGTTCAAATGATTCTCCTGCCTCAGCCTTCCAAGTAGCTGGGATTACAGGCATGTGCCACCTTGCCATACTAATTCTATTTTTAGAGGAGACGAGGTTTCACCATGTTGGCCAGGCTGGTCTCAAACTCCCAACCTCAGGTGATCTACCCACCTCAACCTCCCAACGTGCTGGGATTACAGGTGTGAGCCACCTCGCCCAGCCTTTGTGATCTTCTTTATAGAAGATTTCCTTGACATCATCTGTAGAGTTTTTAACGAATGTTTTGTTTTTATACATTTAACTTCCAAGAATCCTTTCTTATTCTCAGATGATTTCCTTTTCTGTAGCATCCTCTTTTTGTTTATGGCCTGGGCATCCTTTTCACAAAGGATTTCCACATCTCACTTGTATGTCTTAAGTTTGTCTCCTCCTGTCTGCATGATCTGTTTCTTCGAGGCACCTTTTTCATGATTGTTTGCCTCCACATTGGAGGCCCTCCTCAATGTCAGATCTAAGCTTGAGACAGTAACATGGTCCCTGGAACCACTGTGAACCTGAACAGCTTCTTGACTGGTGGCTTCACTGTAACATAACCAGGCCAAGAGGGAGCCCACTGCTGGGGTCTATGGGTGGACTCTCCTCAGTGTCTGGGGCCTTTCCAGGGTGCCACAGGGTGACTTGACAGCTTCTCCTCCACCCGTTACAGGCACTGAGTTTATTTTTTCCATATAGCTGTCATTTCATCCACTTTTCATTTTCCAACGATTTCTTGAAATTTCGGCTTCATCTCTGTCTCTTGTTCTCTTTGTATGGGTTTATGCCTTTTCTATTCCTTTATTGTCACTTTAAAAGCATTTCCAGAGGCAGAGCAGATAAACATGTGTGGTCAATATCTCATCCTAAACTGAATGCTCTAAGCATATTTTTAAAAACATTCCTCATAAATTTAATAAGAGATTGTCAGAAGAAAATCACTAAATGGTACTTTTCTATATTATTTTATTATTTTTATTAACTAAACAAAAACATACATTACATATTATTTCCTCTATGGTTTCAGAGCTTGAGTCTAAGCCATCATTACATGGAGTTTTGGAAATATTGCTAAAATCATGTCAAAGTTTGGCCTTTAAAATATTTGGACCACAGCAACGCACACATCTGTAACCATCTGATCTTTGACAAACCTGACAAAAACAAGAATGGGGAAAGGATTCCCTGTTTAATAAACAGTACTGAGAAAACTGGCTAGCCATGTGCAGAAAGCAGAAACCGGACCCCTTCCTGATACCTTACACTAAAATTAACTCCAGATGGATTAAAGACTTAAACATAAGTTCTAACACCATAAAAACCCTAGAAGAAAACCTAGGCAAAACCATTCAGGACATAGACATAGGCAAGGACTACATGACTAAAACACCAAAAGCACTGGCAACAAAAGCCAAAATAGACAAATGGGACCTAATTAAACTCCAGAGCTTCCATATAGCAAAAGAAACAATCATTAGAGTGAACCAGCAACCAAAAAAATGGGAAAATTTTTTTGCAATCTACCCATCTGACAAAGGGCTAATATCCAGAATCTACAAAGAACTAAAACAGATTTACAAAAAAAAAAACCAAACAAACCCATTCAAAAGTGCGCAAAGGATATGAACAGACACTTTTCAAAAGAATACATATATGAGGCCAACAAACATATGAAAAAATGCTCATTATCACTGGTCATTAGAGAAATGCAAATCAAAACCACGTTGAGATACCATCTCATGCCAGTTAGAACAACGATCATCAAAAAATCTGGAGATGACAGATGCTGGAGAGGATGTGGAGAAATAGGAACACTTTTACACTGTTGGTGGGAGTGTAAATTAGTTCACCCATTGTGGAAGACAGTGTGGCAATTCCTCGAGGATCTAGAAATAGAAATTCCATTTGATCTAGCAATCCCATTACTGGGTATATACCCAAAGGATTATAAATCGTTCTATTATAAAGACACATGCACACATTATGTTCATTGCGGCACTGTTTACAATAGCAAAGACCTGGAATCAACCCAAATGCCCATCAATGATAGACTGGACAAGGAAAATGTGGCACGTATACACCGTGGAATACTATGCAGCCATAAAAAACAATGAGTTTGTGTCCTTTGTAGGGACATGGATGAAACTGGAAACCATCATTCTCAGCAAACTGACACAAGAACAGAAAATCAAACACCACGTTTTCACTCATAGGTGGGTGTTGAACAATGAGAACACATGGACACAGAGAGGAGCATCACACACTGGGGTCTGTTGGAGGTGGGCTAGGGGAGGGACAGCAGCGGGTGGCGGGGTTGGGGAGGGATTAACATGGGGAGAAATGCCAGATATAGGTGATGGAGGGATGGAGGCAGCAAACCACTTGTCATGTATATACCTATGCAGGAATACTGCATGATCTGCACATGTACCCTAGAACCTAAAGTACAATTATATATATATTATTAATTACACATGATAGTTGTACGTCAAGGTTTGAAGAGAACAGCTTTGTGTAACATTGCCAACTATCTTCTCTGGGATGTTCTTCAAGGAGCCTTTTAATTCTCTGAATGGAATCTTTTCTAGGGTCTTTTGCAGAACTGTGGAACTGATACCCATCCGTTGCTGTCCTGGGTAAATTCTACTTTTTTCTATCCTATATGTTACATTGAGTTTTGGTTTTGCTGCATATAACCATGGCAATTCTTTAAAGAAGAGGTGCTTACGTTGTAAACTGTGTGAGTCTCTGCATGTCTAATAGTGTCTCTGCAGGGAGTATCACCCTTTGTCTTACTCAACACATAGCCATGGTTGGGCCCACTGTGGTGTACAAGTTCACGTCTTGCTTGATAATTCTGTGATGAACTTCCACTGTCTCTTTCTTTGGGGTATTTTTTCCAGATGGTGGACATATTTTGAGGTGTCTGCTCAGCCTCTGAGCCAACAAGCGCCTCCTGGGAAGAACCCTTTCATGCCTAGGCTGGGTGGTTTATGCTGTGTGATCCTATCTCACTGATTGGACTGAAGAAGAAAACCTAACCCGGGGTGGGACTATCTGCCTTTCTTGCATATTTGGTGTTGGCATGGGGAGAAGGCCAATCTCTCCCAGTCCCAAAGCATGCAAACTTTGAGGCTATGGGGCAGCCGTATTCTATTCTGTAGAAATCAACAGAAAAATCCAGTCTGTAGAGAGAAAGAATAACAAAGCAAACCCAAATAAGAGAGAAAAGAAGTCAAGAGGGTTCTGTTAGCTATTTTGGAGTTTAATTTTGAAATCTTAAGACTGAGATGGTAAAATCTGAGAGGAGATATAATACAAATCTTTTAAATTCTGAATAAGGGCTGGGTGCAGTGGCTCACAATTCTAATCCCAGCACTTTGGGAGGCCAAGGTGGGTGGATCACGAGGTCAGGAGATCAAGAACATCCTGACCAACATGGTGAAACTCCGTCTCTACTAAAAACACAAAAATTAGCTGGGCATGGTGGTGCACACCTGTAATCCCAGCTACTTGGGAGGCTGAGGCAGGAGAATCGCTTGAACCTGGGAGGCGGAGGTTGCAATGAGCTGAGATCGCACCACTGCACTCCAGCCTAGTGACAGAAAGAGACTCCATCTCAAAAAAAAAAATCCGAATAAGGTAAAGAGACTCAACATTAGTTCTCTTCTTCTCACACTTTATAATTACTTGTCTGACAACTGGAAACTGGAAATAAATCACTTCAAGAGGGGAAGGGAATAGTCTAGTTTGTATAATAAGAAATAAGAACAAAAAAATCATCATTGAATAACGTGTTCAAAACGCAAAATTTCAGCAAACATTTATTGGGCACCTACTCCATGCTCAGCAATCACTGGTGGCATGAAAGTGAATGGTACACATAGCTCCTGTCCTTGAAGCTCATGGTCTCCAACAGGGGCCAGAGAAGCCAATGGCCAGAGTCCCAGTGGTAAGTGCTATGAGGAATTTTAAATGGGAGTCGAATGGCCAAGTCTGCCATTGTGAGAAGGAATGAGGATGGGGTCAGAGTAGTAGTAAAGAACCCCTAGGAGGTGGCTCTACCATTTAAGCAAGAAGTGAGGATTGTCTTCGAAATGGTTAATTTTCAGTGTCAACTTGACTGGATTAAGGGCTAACTGCATAGTTGGTAAAATACTATTTCTGGGTGTTTCTGGAGGAGACTGGCTCAGGAGTTGGTAGACTGAGTGGGGAAGATCTGCCTTTAATGTGGGCAGGCACCATCCAATCTGCTGGGCCCTGAATACAACAAAAAAAGGCAGAGGAAGGTAAATTCTCTCTCTCTCTCTCTCTCTCTCTCTCTCTCACTCTCCTCTCTCTCCTGGAACTGGGACACCCTTCTTCTCCTGTCCTTGAACATCAGAATCCCAGGTTCTCCAGTCGTGGAATTTAGGACTTACACCAGTGGTTCCCCCCAGCCTTCTCAGGTCTCTGGCTTCTCACTGAGTTCCACCATCAGCTTCCCTGGTTCTGAGGTCTTTCAGACTCAGAACCATGTTGGCCTGCGCCATGTTGCTGGCAAGATGGATGGGAACGAGTGCCCAGGACTGTGTGCCTCTAAGATGCTTTGGGTATTTCCTAGTGTCTCATGTAACTATTCATAGTATCCCTTCTCTCTCAAATATTGTATGGTCATCCTTGGTAGGATCAGGACTGGAAAGCGTCTAGTACATGCAAATGGCCAACAGGTATGTGAAAAGCTGCTCAACATCACCGATCATAAGGGAAATGCAAATCAAAGCTGCAATGAGCCACCATCTCACACCTGGCAGGGTGGCTAATGAGGATAAGAACATGTGCTGACAATAATGTGGAGAAAAGGGGACTCTTACACACTACTGGAAGAAATGTCAACTGGCTTAGCCTTTATGGAAGACGGTATGGAGCTTCCTCAAAAAATTCAAAATAGAACTACCAGATGATTCAGTAATCAGACTTTTAGGAAGAAAATGAAGTCGGCACCTCACAGAAGTACCTGCACCCCCATGCTCGCTGCAGCAATAGTCACCATTGCCAAGATGTGGGAACAACTTAAGTGTCTATCGACAGATGAATGGATGAAGAAACATGCTGCATATATACAATGGAATGCCAGTCAGCTTTAAAAAAGGAGATCCTATCACTGGTGACAACATGAATAAACTTGAAAGACATGGTGCTAAGTGAAATAAGCCAATCACAGAAAGAAAAATACTGCATGATCTCACTTATATGTGGAATATTACAAAGTCGAATACCAAGCAGCAGGGAGTGGAATGGTGGTTGCCAGGGCCTGGGAGGGGGTGGGAATGGAGAGATGTAGGTCAAAGGGTATGAAGTTGCAGTTACACAGGATGAATAAATCTAGAGATCTAATATAAAGCATGAGGACTACAGTTTGTAATACTGTGTCGGGCCAGGCGCAGTGGCTCACACCTGTAAGACCAGCCTGACCAATATGGTGAAGCCCCATCTCTACTAAAAATACAGAATCAGCCGGGCATGGTGGCGCATGCCTGTAATCCCAGCTACTTGGGAGGCTGAGCAGGAGAATCCTATAGGATTAGGGAGACAGAGGTTACAGTGAGCCGAGATCATGCCATTGCACTCCAGGCTGGGCAAAAAGAACGAAATTCTGTCTCAAGAATAATAACAAGGATAATAATAATACTGTATTGTACACTGGAATTTTGCCAAAAGAGTAGATTTCAGGTGCTCTTACCACACACACACACAGACACACACACACACACACAGACACACACACACACACACACAAATAGTAACTTTGTGAGGAAACATGTTAATTTGCTTGACTATACTAATCATTTCACTGTGTATTTCAAAATATCATGTTACACACTTTAAATACATTCTTTATTTTTATTTATTTATTTTTGAGATGAGGGGCGTCTCACTTTTTCACCCAGGCTGGAGTTCACTGGCACAATCATGGCTCACTGCAGCCTTTACTTCCTGGGCTCAAGTGCTCCCCCCGTCTGAACCTCCTGAGTAGCTAGGACTACAGGCACACACCACCACACTCAGCTATGTTTTTAATTTTTTTGTAGAGACAAGGTCTCCTATGTTGCCCAGGCTGGTCTTGAACTCCTAGGCTCAAGCCATCCACCTGCCTTGGCCTCCCAAAGTGCTGGGATTATAGGAGTGAGCCACCATGCTTAGTCTACAATTTTTATTTTTCAAAAAAAGGTTATAAAAAGAGTCCAGTGAATGTGCCAAATTGAAGGCCACTGGTGATGCTGGTTTCTGTGGGTGGAGCATGGGAGCCAGGTTGCAGTGTGAGAGTGAGTGGAAGTGGAGGCAATGAAAGTGCACGCTTGATCCAGGATGCTGCCACCAGGGGACAGAGGGGGGTCGGTGGCTAGAAGGGCCCAGAGAGCCTGGGCTGGATTGACTTGGGAAACTTAACCAGCTGATGGGAAAAGTCAGCGGCCAGGAAGAGGGTGAAGGTTGGGTGAGATGGCTGTCATTGTGTCGTCTTGGGAAGGAAGTCAGTAGGGCAGGAATAGGGACTGGCCGTGGTCTGGGGGACATCCTCTCTTCCACTTCGATGCTGTTATGGACTGAATGTGTCCCCATTAAATTCGCATGGTGAAGCCCAACCCCCAGGGTGGCTGTATTTGGAGGTAGGGCCCAGAAGGAGGTAATCAAGGTTAAAGGGCATTGTAATAATAGGGCCCTGATCCTATAGGATTAGTGTCCTTACAAGAAGAAACACAAGAAACGGCCCTCCCTCCCCTGCAACAATACATTCATTGGAAATGCCACATGAGGACAAAGTGGCCGTGTGCAAGCCAGGAAGAGGGCCCTCACCGCAGACCAAAGCCTGCGGGATCTCGATCTCACACGTCCACCCTCCAGAACCACGAGATCAATTTCTTTTGTTTAAGCGCCTGCGTCTATGGTATTTTGTTATAATAACACAGCTGACTAAGATAGATGGGAAGGAAGGGAACAGAGGGTACAATTTAGACACATCTATAAGGGCAAGATGTTGGTTAGACATTCATCCAGATAGACTCAGCTCTTGGGCAATGGAAGACGAGCCCATCTGCTGAAAATGAGAGGGAGGCAGGAGGTGAGAAATTTGAAAGACACGTGGCCATCAGGAGCATGTCTGAGAGCCTCTGGTGAGGGAAGTGGGGTGGGACATGGCGGAATCTGGAGAGGACTCTGGGAATCTCAGGAGCCTGCAGCACAATGGACTGGGACTGTGGGATGTGATGAACCAGGGATGGCCCTCCCCAAATGCCATCCTTGGAACAGACACACAATGTAGAGGCTGGATGGGCCCCAGGAGTCCACAGGAATGCTGAGCAGCCTTCTGTTTGTCACATAAGCAAGTAGATAGCATCTGAGTGTTGTGGCTTTTACCTTGGGCTGCAGGTTGTCCCGAAGGAAGCCCGGGTGAAGGTCAGTGGTGAGAACCCACAGCTTGCTAAGAGCAGGGAAGCAGTGATCAAGTTGGGACTCACTGCAAGGGACATTCTGGTGGTGGAGCTCTAATCCTGGATATTAAATCTAGGTTTTCAACAAGGGGGTGCCAGGAAGAGAAGCTATGCCCTCCTTTGGCATGGGAGGAAATCCGGGACCCTCCCAACCTGGGTGAGGATGATGAGGACAAGGTGAGGGTGGGGAGTTCTGTGGGCACTCCAAAGGGTGATGCCAAGGCAGGTGGACTCCCCTAAACAGTTTGGGAAAAGGTATCTCCTCCTGTTGGATTTTGTGACCCCATGCTCATTTCTGGGCCCTTCAATAAATGCTGTGTGTAACTCAGTATTTTTTTTATGTTTCATAAATTGATTAGTTTAAATGAAAATTAATGCTATTTTGAAGTTTGGGAGGGAATTTTGACAGCCCGTTGGGCACCAGAAACCCAGAGCAGGCCTCTCTTTTGGAGTAGATGCATGTGCTGGTTAAGAGGCTCCAGGTTTAAGGTCTCACATCACCATGTCCAGCTGGGTGGTCTTAAGCAAATGGCCTCAAGTCTCTCCAAGCCTCAGTTTCCTCATCTGCACCATGGGGCTAATAACTATTGATGTGAGAGTTAGTGTTCGGAGCGACTCAGCAGAGTGTCTGGTGGAAAATAAGAGTCAATTAAAGGAGACTTCACCATCATCTTCATCATCATTATTCATTTATTATCTTCAGGGATGATACAAATTTAAAAAGAAATCCACACAAACACGTCTTCAGAAAATTAGCAAGTGTTTTTCCAAGTACACAGAAAAATCCCCAGTGACCCTCCTCTGAAAAGTCATCAACAGTCAGCTCCCAGGCTGGGCATGGGGGCTCACACCTATAATCCCAACACTTTGAAGTCTAAGGTGGGAGGATCACTTGAGCCCGGGAGTTCAAGACCAACCTGGGAGGCATGGTGAGACCATGTCTCTCAAAAAATTAAAAAAAATTAGCTGGGATGGTAGCAGGTGTCTGTAGTTCCAGCTACTTGGGAGGCTGAGGTGGGAAGATTGCTTGAGCCAGGAAATTCAAGGCTTCAGTGAGCCGTAATTGCACCATTGCACTCCAGCCTTGGCAACAGAGCAAGACCCTGTCTCCATAAGATAAAAATTACCAGCTCCACAGGCAATGCTTGCAAGCCTTTCTAAGGTTCTGCTCACTGTGCAGCCACAGGGCTTGTCAGCCTCTGGATTCAGATGCATAACAGGACAGGGCAGCAACTGCCATGTGCCAGAGGCTTCCATGTACCGAGCCCATTAGAATGTTTATATTTCTTAGCCATCAACAGAGGAGGGACGGAGATAGGAGGGGTGAGATGGGAAGGGAGGGTGGAATAGATCAAGGAACCCGTTCTCTGCAGAAGTCTTTTTTCCAGTTTGGAGACTGGCTTTCATCAGGTGCACTGTTTCCATCCTCTGACTCAGATGCCCTATCACCAAGCCTGCTGCCCCACACCCAGTGTGAAATAAATACCTATTGTTAGCCCTATCTGTGCATCTATCATGAAACATGACAGCCTTTAAGGCAGCAGTTCTCAAGCAGGGGCAATTTTGCCCTCCCTACCTCCAGAAAAATTTGGCAACATCTAGACGTACATTTTCTGTTGTCACAACTTTAGGGAGATTGCGGCCTTCTAGTGGGTAGAGGTCCAAGATGCTGCTAGACATTGCACAATGCATATGGCAGCACTCATAATAGAGAATTATCTGGCTCCAAATATCAATAGTATTAAGAAACTCTGCTTAAAGGAAAAACCAGTCCTACACACCTCACTTAACTCACTAAGGTTAACAAATTGGCAGTTTGCCAGATGCCATGGATTAAAAAGCCCTACCTTGAGTGACTCTTTTTCCATGGCCTAACACATCTCTGTACAATTCAGCAGGTAAGGAGTCCTTTCAAGATGTGATTCTTCATTACTTGTGGCTGTATCATTATCATTTCATTCAGTCATCTATGCATTCATTCAACACACACTCATTAAGCTACCTCTTACACTGTGACAGACTCTAGGGATAAAAAATGAACAAGATGAGTCTCTATGCTCAAGTTCAAAGTATGTGTATTGGGGTTTAGGGGACACATGTGTTAGTTAATAATTACAGTAATGTTCCAGGTAAAAGTTCTAATGAGATGCATGGGGGTGGGGCCGCAGAGGGGGGTGTGCTCAGTATTTCTTATGGGGGCCTCAGAAAACTGCCCCTTCAGCCATCAACACTTTTTGGGTTCCACTTAAGAGGGTCACTTCTGACACCTCCCTTTATGGAGTAGAGGGAGAACAGTAATAAGCAAGTTGGCCTCAGCGGCCCCCCTCCATTAGGAAGAGGCCTATAATCTCCCTCGAGGTGGAGCTTCGAATGAATACAAAATTATTTGAACACACTTAGGTTTCAAAATCAAATGTCTGGCCACTCAGAGTCAAACAAACAGAAGGAAAGCAGGGTTCCAGAGGCTGGGAAATACTCCAACCAAAGTACGTCAGTTCCACTTCTATTTATTATAGGAGTTCTGAGTCAAGAATTGTGAGATACAACCTCAGGTCTAGAGAAGCCCATAAAATAACCCAAGGACCACAACTTATGCACAGGAAACCATCCTGTGATTATGTAAGGCAGTAATGCACATTTGAAAATACAAGGGGTGTAACAGACAGAGCCCTGGATGGTTGGAAATCAAGAGATCTGGGTGCCAACCTTCATGAGTTAAGTGGGGTGTGTGGGGCTCATAGAGCTGCTAGTCTCAGCTCTGCTACCAACTTGCTGATCTCAGACAACTCCCTTCTCTCTGAGGGTCTCAGTGTACTCATTTTTAAAATGAGGGATTGGGACCAGAGCATAATGAAGCATCCCTCCAAGGTACACTGAAGACTTAAAGCAAGTAAAGCCTCTCATTTTTCCCTTCCACTTATTCCTGTGATCATCCAAGCATTTCCCTGAGATAAAAATGTAGAGTGAACCTCAGCCCTGCACTCAAGGTACCAATTATGACAGTCTTGGAGTCACTGCAGATACTTAAGAAGGAGACTGGGAGGGTCCCAAGGAAGGAGCTATTGCCTCTCCCGCCCCTAGCCACGGAATAGCACACCTCCAGGCTATACCTGGCTCTGCATTGTCCCCAGTTTCCCAGTTGGTGTTTCTCCAAGTTGGGAGTCAAAACTTATGAGTGCATGCTCTTGCTCTAGCATCTTCTAAGGCCAGCACTGCCACTGAAAAGAGGAGACTCCACGGAAGCAAGGGAGCTCCAAGCAAGCTCCAAAGTGCACTCATCCCAACTACTGCTGCTGGAAGTCTTGGGCGGCCAGAAAAATGAGCATCTCCTGAGGGTCAACACTCTAATCAGCTCCAGGAACACTGGTTTTCCTTATAATCAAACCTTAGGGGACTATGGGAAGACAAGGAGGTTGGACACCAGGAGACTTGCCCAGGACAGAGATCAGAGACTCATTTGGGTCCCCAGGCACTTTCCCTGGGAAGCTTCTTGGAACAGAGGCCTTGGGGACCAGTTTGGAATGCAAGTGGAAAGGGATGATTCTGGAATCTGGTCCCCAGCTCTAACCCCCACTCCCTCCCATTCCTTCCTTTCTGCTGGTCTGGGTGATACCACTCTCTTGATCACAGATTCCAGAGCTCAGAGGGGCCGAGACTCCCAGGAATTTCTGTGGGAAAGAAAAACAAACCATCCATCCTGCCGCAGTTTTTTTTCCTCCTCCAGCCCCTTGCCAGGACCTGGGGAGTAGCAGCTCCCAGGAGCCAACAGACACGCAGACATTAGGGAGCCACATCCCACACGAGGGTGTGAGGAGAGTGGCAGGCGGTCCCGTGGCAGACCCCGAAGCTCCTGCCAGAGCTCCCTCGGGTTCCCCTATCTGCAGCCCGTGAGTGTGAGAATGTCAAGGTTTGGGGGCAGACTGATACTGAGGAGGATTCCAATCGTCTTTTTCTGACTTGGAGCAAGAATTCTGCCCCCTCTCCTTTCCTTTCCTTGTCTGTAAAGTGAGGGTGATAGTATCAGCCTCGAAAGGTGATTATGAGGTTTCAACGAAAGATTGGAGGCAAAGCGCCCAGGACACAACAGGCATTGGCAGCGGCGGCTCCAGAATTTCCGTCTAGGAGAGTCCCAGAAGCCGGGCCGAGGAAGGGGTGGGTGGGGCGCACGGGCATTCATCTTAAAGCTGCCTTACCGTGGCGCGCACGAGGTTTTTCTCTGGAAAGGGGGCCCTCCGGAGAAGAGCTAGGAGAGATGAACGTTGGAAGGACTGAGAGGGAAGAGTCCCCATTCCTCAGCGGAAGGTCCGCTAGTCCCCCTGCACCCGCCTCCTGCCCGCGGCCAGAGAAGGGGCGAGACCGCCGCTCCCTCGGGCCCCCAGCCCGCAGAAGGGCGCGGTACTCACCGAGTGCGCTGCGCCGGCGAGCAGCACCGACAGCACGAGCTGCGGCGGCGGCGGCGACAGATGGGGACGCATGGTGCCCGCACGCTCCCCGCGGGAGCCCCGCCGGCCGCCGGCCAGTGCGCTCGGCCGACTCGGGAGCTCAGCGCCCGGTGCAGGGTCCCGGGCTCCAGCCGGCCAAGGTGCCCCGAGGAGCCATGGCTCGGCCACCCGACCTGCGGCGGGCTGGAAGACGGCTCCTCCTCGGGCAAGGGGGCCGCTCTCGCTAGGCCGCCTGGCCCATTGATTAGGACGCCGCGCTGCCGGCGCGCCTCCTCCACCTGGCGGGGACTGGCGGGGGGCCGGCGCGGAGGCTGGCAGGGGAGGAGCAGAGGGAGGGCGCGCGGGCCCGGAGCCGGCCAGGACAGGGCACGCTGGCTTAGCCTTACAAGCGGCAATCCCATCGGACTCCGGGTCGGGAAGGAGCACTGCCTCTGGAGTCCACAGACCGAAGGCGCAAGCTCGCTGGGGGCCGATGGGCAACTTAGGTCACCTCTGTAAGCCTCGGCTTTCTCGTCCCTAACAACACATCTCTGATAATATCCACTCCCGGACTGAAAGTTGTGACACAGTAAAGGCCCATGGCATCTATTCCCGCCCGACAGCTACCTCGCACTTCACCGTTTTTCTCTTTATTTTTATTTTTTCATTATTAAAGTCATTAGCACTCATTCCAGAAAGTTTCACTCCCACGAGCTCCTCCTTTGATGATGACCAAAGAGGATCTGTGGCACCCCCAGACATCTGGCGACCCGTGCTGAAGATGAAACGCCTGGGAGACTATTTAAGGCAGGCAGATAGTCCCAGTAGCCCACTCCATCGGTGCGCTCTGTCCTGGAGGTTTGCTTTTGGCCTCTTAGTACAAGGGCCCCAGATGCCCCTTTTTTACTGTTACATAAAAAAAGAGGCAAGCGTCTCACCATGTTGCCCAGGCTGGTCTTGAACTCCTGGCCTCAAGAGATCCTCTCACCTCAGTCTCGTGAAGTACTGCGATTACAGGCATGAGCCACAGGGCCCAGCGCTAGATGGGTCTTATAAACTCAATTTTTCTTTGTCTGCACTGGTGCTCACTCCCTTCCCTCTTCTCTCTCCTCCTTTCTTGATCTTTCTCCTAGGCACTTTAAGTAAATTAGCTCATTTAATTCTCCCCCAGACCCTTAAGTGATGTGACGCCCATTTGACAGAGGGGGGCATTGAAGGTGGAGGAGAATTCATTACATGTCCAGGTACTGCAACCCAGAGGCTCAGACAGGAAAGCCTGGATCTACTCTTCCATGGCTGACCTGACTCTCCATAACTAGCCTGTATTCAGATGGCCATGCAGCTGTTAGAGAAACAACATGCTCTTGTCCTTAGCAGCCTTCCCTATCAGAAGAGACTGTTAGTAACTTGAGGCTGCTAAATCCCGGCAGAAATAAAAGGGAGGAAAATCCATTCAGCAACTAGGTCCAAAATCAATGCTCAGTACACATCACACCTAACGTATACGTAATCACCAACTCCCTTCTAGAAACTCTTTCTGCAAAAATACTCACCCAAGGGCCTCATGGAATATGTGTGAGGATGTTTGTGGAAGCATTATGACAGTGGCAGGAAACTGGAGATTATATGTGGGGAAGGGAACCATCCTTATGATTCCTTCCTCATGGGCAGCAGTCATTACTGTAACATTCCTGACTGGTTTCTATCCCTTCACTCTCTCTGTCTGTTCCTCTCTCTCACACACGTGCACATGTGCATGCATGCATGCACGCATGTATACACAGGTGAGGCCAGCTTACATGATCAATGCATTTGGAATAAGGAACTGGCATGAGTTTGGTCCCCTCCTCTCTCCTTCCTTTGACAGTGTGCCCCCCTACAGAGAATCTGTAACTGGATTTCCCTGGGCCAAGCTGTGACTGGTGGTTGAGGCTCTACTGGAACTCATCCAGTACCACCAGTCACAGGGTCTATCTAATTCTAGAGTTTAGTTAGGAAACCCACTTGCCTACAAGTATAAACCACATTCTGCAATACTGACTTTATTACTAATAAAAGAAGTGATATTTGGCTCTATCTGTCTTGATCTCATTTCTCAATTGGTTCAAGATTCAGGCTAGAAAGAAAAATGTTATTTCCTAGGCCCCTTTAACCCCAGCACCCTAAATGTCCATCACAAAGTGCCTGAGGTAAGGACTTGCACTTTGTACCCTACAGACTTCTGTGTTATTTGAATGTTTTCTGTAACAACGCTGTGTAGGGCTGTTCTGGGTTGAGATAAATAAAAAGAAAACAATACCAAAATGCAATCTGTGCTTTATACCAGAGCCTCATGATCTCTGATGAAAAAGCAAAACGACATTAGTTCTGGGCAATTCAATAAATTTCTGGCCTGTAGCAAGCCATTCTTGCTTAAATGGGAAGCTCTGCCTCTCGGAGAGTTGAGAAAAGGGATCGAAGTGCTTCTTGAAAGGTCCTTAAAACCTGCCTGAGACAACAATTTTACAATAGGGTAGAGGGGAAGAGGTAGGAAAAGTAACCGTATATTTACCACCTGTCGAGAGCCGGGGAGTCTGTTAGGAAGCTCAGATGTGTTATCATATTCAGTCCTCCAAGACCATATGGGAGATGGGAACTGGAGGCTTACGAAAGATAAATCCTTGCCTCCGTCAGCGCAGCTAATAAGTGGAGGAGCCAGGATTTGAATGTAGGACTGAGCCCAAGCATGTGTCATGAAGGAAACCAAATATTTCACGACAAAATATACTTATTTGACATAATTTGAGATGGCTGTTCAGAGGGCCTCCAAACAGAAGTAGCCTTGCAAAGCTGCCTTTTGTTGGGGAGATTGCACTGGAGATGAAGTCTGCCTCGCCCAGGCTGGGGTGCAGTGGTACCATCTCAGCTCACTGCAACCTCCTCCTCCCCGGTTCAAGCAATTCTCTTGCCTCAGCCTCCCAAGTAGCTGGGATTACAGGTGTGTGCCACCACGCCCGGCTATATATTAATCTCTTGAAATCACTTGCTATTGCCACGAATAGCTACAAATTAACCTAATAATGCCACACTGGACACTATAAACCATACACTATAGCTTACCATGTATAACCAAACACTAATTAATGCTGTTCCTGTAAACCAACGAGAATTCCTGACAAACAACTTTGTATCAGCCCATTCCCTGTCCCCCTTTTCTGCCTCTAAAAATTCACTTGTAACTCTGCTAATTCAGAGCAATCCATGAATCTGTGCTCTTGGATTGCAACCCTCAAGCTTAGCCCAAATAAATCTCCTACTTATATTAATTTTGCCTCAGCTTCTTCCTTTGAGGTTGACATAGCTGGCATAAGTTGGCAGGATTCAGTGTGACTCCCCCAGACCACCTGGTGTTTCTCTCTGAACGCAGCACTTGGTACCACCATGAATATTTCCTCTTCAGAAGTCCCACTGAGTGTTTCAGATGTTCTCCTACTATTTGGTTGGTGATTAGACTTCTTGGGGCTGTTTTTCAGATCCTGTCTTTCCTTTAAGAGTGAGGGCTTCAGTCCATCTTTGGACAAGAAGTTTAGGTAAAGAACTCTGCAGAGAACGGCCTTTTTCCGGCCTCAGTCTCAGGACTGGCGTCAAAGTTTTTCTGCCTTTGTCTCACAGCGGAGGTTTGGGCCAAAGGATTGGTATTGGGCACCAGCAGTCTTGCTTTACATAGCATACTTTAAAAATTGCAGCTGCTTTCCTATTTTTGAAATTTGGGCTTGATTTTTCATTTATGACAAACTGCTTTGAATTAACCAGCAGCTGGTTTTATGTACACTTAGGGGGCACTGTCTTGTGGATGTCTAGGAGAAGGGACCCACCTAACCCAGGTTGGTCATAAGCAACTATGACCAAAAGAAAAGTGGAAAGGGAATCTCTTGAAACACCTAAAGTAATTTATTTGCACACACAATCAGAAAAAACTGGCTTTAGAACCAGACAACTACAGTTGGAGACTTGCCCCCAGTGGCACCCAAAAGCCTTCTAAAACAAATTCTGAGAAAAATGGCCTTCACTCAGGAGGTAAACCAAAGATGTCCATGACCAACACCTGAAGAAAATCCCCGGGTCTTTGAGTCCCTCCCTGAAACTCCTATTGTGTCAGTTCCAGAGTCACCATGAACCACAACTGGTTCTGAACCACATGCTCAATTAAAAAGACCACTCAGTGATCAAGATGAGTCTCCAGAACATGCCTTTGTTGCCAAGCTGACAATTGCTTAGGGTAATAAAACAGTTAATTACAAGATTAATGGTCTTTTAAAGGGGAAAAAAATGAAAATAAAAGTGTTGAGCTTATAAAAATGCAGATCCAACAAATTTTTTCTAAACCAGAAGTAATCACTGACACTTACGTTGAAATACTAATATTCAGGGAATTTGCTAAGAAAGATCAGATCTGAAAGAAGTTAAAAATCCTTTAACGGCTCAAACTGCCTGCTTTGTATCACCTGCAAGATTTACCAAAAGAAAAAAGAAAAGAAATAAACAAAAGCATTCCACCCTGTGGTCTAGTGATGAGACTCTGGAGCTCTCACTGCTGTGGCCGATGTTCAGTTCCTGGTCAGGAAACCAGTTTCTTTTGGTTTGATGTTTGCATGGCTTTTGACTTTTAGGGATATTACTTTACCACCTAGGAGGGTGTCTTTGGGAAAAAAAAATTCAAAAGCCAGAAATACTAGTCGTTTGTCTTGGCTAAAATCTAATAGTAAGAAATTTGAAATGATTTTTTTTTAAAGGAGCTCTATGGCCAGCCTGTTAAACACACACACACACACACACACACACACACACACACACACACACACTCACACGAAGGCCTTTCTGCTTTTTCTCTTTGGATCTTGTTTTTGGAAATATTTTTTTTCCAGTGGACTGAAAGTATGTGCTTGGTCCTTGTGTTTACTTTCCTTCTTAAGGATTGTTCTCTGATTTGCTTCTACTCCTTCCTATTCTCTCTTTCTCTTTGCTGCCTTCAGTAACACAGAAAGAATCTAGGGGTGACATCTAATGATTCGAACACTTTAAGAACAGAGGAAAAGTACCACTGCCCCCTTTTGGTGGCCTTCTATCTTCCTGCAGAGTCTAAAGAGCCGTAAACAGATTTTTCTCACATCTAAAACTCTACTCTCTTTTGTATTGTGTTACCTGATCTCTTTGGCTTTTGAGGATACCAGAGACTGCTTTGTAGTGTGAGAGAGAACTTGACCTTGGTGTGTGTGATGACGGACAACAGCTGCAATTTTGGAGGTAGCCGAGAGCACTTGTTTACAGTAGTAAATGGTTGTTACTATAGGAGGCTACTCATTTCTTTGTGTTTAGACAAGAAATAGCAAAGTGCGCTATAAAAGTGTCACATGTGCTTCCCTCTTTTGGAGGACCTGGAAATCAATGTAAAAGTGAGATCCTTGATCTTTAAGGGTCTAAATGTTCTGCCTTCAGTTGTGCCTGCTTTTCACATATTTAAATCATTAGGCCTTAAAAACTGTAAATGCTTCGTTGGCCCTGTTCCTTAATGGGCTCCACCCTGATCCCAGTGGTCCAGTTGGAAAACAGACACTGAATTAAAAGCCACTTATCTAAATAAACTTGATCTCTTTATAAAATTCTATGGTAAATTCCTATAATTTTGTGTTACGTTGGCATCCATTTTTAACCTTCTCTAACACACCTAGACTCCTTGAAAAAGCTTAAATTCTGTGTCTGTATCTGTGTGTGTGTGTGTGTGTGTGTGTGTGTGTGCCTGTGCATGCACGTTTGTAATGTAAATTGCTGCCTTGCTTTCCCTGAAATTTAGTAAGTGCTTGGACCATGTGGGACAAATAACCTTTAACTTGTTCCATTTACAAAGGCATAGTTTGAATCCAACTGTTCTTTTAAACCAGTGAATTTTACTGGTCTTGTGGCCAGAATTCCAAAATCAATACTATAAAGTTTTTGTGTCTATCTGTATCTTTACATGTATGTGCATATGTCTGTCTATAGACTGTCTACATGAGTATCAAATTGACTTATAAATAAATGAGTATTCATAAGTTAATAAGACAAAATGCTTTTCAAGTTCACATGGCTTTAATATCTTCAGTAAATAAAGAGAGTTTCAATGCTGTTGGTAAAATAAAATAGAAATGCCTTCAGATACTAATTTAGACATTTTTGCCTGGATTTCTTGGTCAGGAAGATTTATAATATCTCTGCCAGATATTTTATTCAATCCCCTGGGTTTACCAGGAAGTGCTTTTGATCTTCTGTCTTCTGTCTGTAAGGGGACACAGGGACTTGGGACCTTTGTACATAGACACTCAGCTGAGACCCTAGAAAATAAAGCCAGACAGAAATGTGAGTTGGACTAACAAAACCTTGCTTTTTTTTTTTTTTTTTTTGAGCTGTCTCTCCATGTGTGTCCTTGGTTAAGTCATAACCTTCATTATGGCTTACTGGCTTCGGTAAGTCACTTAAAAGGTAACTTTGGTTTTTTAAAAAAAGCTCAAAAGCCATAAATATCAGCTGTTTGTCCCCACTAAAATCTGATAACAAAATATTAAAAACGATTTTTTAAAAGACCTCAATAGTCAAAAGTTTACTTAAAAGTTTACCTTCAAAGGCCAAAAGGGAAATTTTCCCTTGGCTCCTACAGTTTGGCATAGCTGGTAGGATCAAAGCTCTGCTCTTCTGGAAGCCACAGTTAAACGAATCTCAGACCTGATTAGCCCTCTGAAAGTTCACTGAACAATCAACTCACAAAGCACAAATCATTTGGAGAAAAGGCATGCAAAATTTATTAACATGTACACAGAGAACCACAGAGTGATTGCCTACTCCCCAAGAGAGTACAGAGTCTTATATATATCATCTTGAGGTTACAGAAAGAGTGGAGACTCAGAGCATGGCCAAAACCAGATTTTAGTGGTAAATCAGATGAGAGTGGCAAGGCAGGTTGTAGGAACGAGAGAAGAGAAGGCTTGGCTAGCAAAGGTGGTCATGTTACGTGGATGAAACCTCACAGGAATTTCTATGGAAACAAAAGAAAAACAATGGTTAATGGTTAGAACTAACTATAGTCTATGGTTTTATCTGTCGTTTTTCCTTCAATTTAAACCAACTTTTAGTCTTCTAATTAGATAAAATTATTTTCCCTTTAACAAAAACCCCACTTAATGCTTTTATAAGCTCACAGAGAAATTAAGCAAGTATCAAAAATATCATAGAAGCAGCAGCTTATGACCTTCAAACTTCTAGTATAAACCTATCTGACCAATAAACCCAGGCAAAGATGTCTGAATTAAATTGGGAAGATATTTTTATTTTATTTTACCAGAAATTCGAGAACTCTATTTATTTACCAAAGATTACTAAAGTCACATGAACCTGAAAAGTATTTGTGCTGGTTATTTAATATATGAGTACTCACTCATTTTAAGTTAATTTGATATTGTGTATAGATAATATATAAACATATGTATAGACAGACATATGCATGTGTGTAGACACAACATATAACATACACATGCACATATTTATGTATTTTAAAACCAAAGCGATAGAGGAGTGTAATGTAAAAGAGAGTACTGCTTTAGACTTGAGAGAAATTTGTCCATTTATAACATATGGAGTTTCATGAGATAAAACAGAGGTGTCTTCCAAAAAGAGGAGTCTGTGTTACCTTTTCTGTTCTCCTTGACAAATCTCAAGCTATTAGAAATTGTTTTGTGTCCCTTCATGTGGCATTAAAGGTGGCAAGAGGAGAGAACAGACAGAAGTAAATAATAAAACAGACATGGGCAGTGCATGTGGTTAACAGGAATTTAAGAAGAAAAGAATTCAGTCAACTAAAACGTTTTTACAGAGAGAGAACAGAAGCCTTAAAACAATATGTATGTATACATATGGAGCCTAAATACCAGTTTTAATATAGTAAACTTTTGGCTATCGAGCTCTTTTCAAAAATCATTTGTAATATTTTATTATCAGATTTTAGCTGGGACACAGAGCTGATGTTTATATTGCTTGAACTTTTTTTAACCAAATTTACCTAAATAACTTAACAAAACCAGTAGGCCCTAATAAAGGTTATGCCTTAAACAAGGACACACAAGGGGCATCTAAAGAGGGCAAAGCAGTCCTTACAAGATCCAGAACCACCCTAAAGACAGCTCAAAAAAAGGAAAATTTTGTTAGTACAGCCCATATTTCTGTCTGGCTATGTTTTCTAGGGTCTCAGCTGAGTGTCTACATACAAAGGCCCCAAATCCCTATGTTCCTCTACAGACAGAAGACAAGAGATCAAAAGCTGTCCAAGGAAGGGGTAAGTATCAATAACAAATGATGAGTACCCCCAAAGCCAAGAATTACACAAATACAAACCAAATTTTATAAATGTTTCTTCTCCTGGGTTAAAGAACTTAAATTTGCAGGGACTGGTTTCCCTGTCTGGGAATGAAGCCAAGGCCGCAGCAGTGAAAGGGTTGGCATAGCTGGTAGGACCAAAGCTCTGCTCTTCTGGAAGCCACAGTTAAGCGAATCCAAGACCTGATCAGCCCTCTGAAAGTTCACCGAACAATCAACCCAAAAAGCACAAATTAATTGGAGAAAAGGCATGCAAAATTTATTAACCTGTACACAGAGAACAGCAGAGTGATTGCCTACTCCCCAAGAGAGTACAGAGGCTTCTATAGTGATCTAGTGACTAGGCTTATGATCTAGTGACTAGGGTTCAGCAGTGACTAGTCACTAGATCACAAGCTAGAGTGGCCTTTATTGTTGATACCACACGGAATCCAAAGAAAGAAGTTTGAGGATACAAAGGATTTTTAATTTCATTTCTGGTCAGATTTTTCTTCTCTAATTTAGTAAAGAGCATTTTTAAGGCTAGCCATGACCCTATTATGTGTCTTTCTCTTGATTTAATCTTATCAATTGTTTAGAATAAAAGATTTCTAAAATTTCTTTTTAAACTTAAGAGTCTAATTTAAAATATCTTTTGGTCACTGATTAATTTTCAATGCTGTACTTATTCCAATAGCAACTCAATCCAATACGCTTTTTAGAGAGGGAGGAATCCTCCTGCCCTCCAGAAAACTCACTTCCCGGAATAGGCTGAGACAGCAAAAAACTCCTGTTACCACAGATATAGTCATCTGTGTTTGCCTCCAGTAACCCACAAATTTGTGGAGAGTTCACCAGTCACAGACTCATTAAGCTGTGACGCTGTGTAAGTCCTCCTGGGACGGGACTTTCCCCACAAGAGCTGAGACAACAAAAGCCACTTATGGATGGGACTTACTAAGACAAATTCTTCCAAGAGCTTGACATACAGCAAAAAGTCTCAGGTTCTTAGCCATTTTCAGGCTGGCCACCTGATGGGACCCAAAAATCAAGTCCCCCAAAGGGCAGAGACCAAGAGAGAGTGCTCCCAGTTGGTCACAAGTCAAGCTCTCAAGGACATAAACGAGGGGACTTTATCTAGTACCCCTCTTTATGACAACACAGAAAGACAAAAACAAAGGAAGACTCTTTCTGGGGAAAAGGGATCAAAAGATTTGAATATTCATACCACAAAGCACCAAAAAGTAAACCAGACCAAGACTAGTCACACAAATCCTTTTCTCTCTGTAATAAAATTTTTGCAGAGGAAACAATGATTTTTACTGTCTGCTCAACCTAATTGCACAGAGAGAGAAGCTGGGAGCCTGGCTGGTAGGAAATTCTGACCCGTACGCCTACTGATCAGGTGCTGGATTCCCTTCACTATGGCTTCCAGAGGAGCAAAGTGGCTTTGATGATTCTGCTCACAGAGCCAGACTGTCGGGGCCAAGGGAAAATTTCCCCTTCGCCCTCAGAAGGATGACTGAAAAATCAACTCACAAAAAGACAGATTAAATTAGAGAAAAGGCATACAAATTTACCTAATGTGTATACATAGGAGCCTTTGGAATGAAGACACAAGCTACCAGGGAAATTGTCCATTTTTATGCTCTGGTTCCACAAAGTATGGACAGCCATGTAGAAATATGATTGGACAAAAAGGGTATGAACTCATGTTAACAGACCGAGCAGAAATGGCCAGCAAGCCCTATCTGCCTGGATTCTTCTTGGCCTCTGTCACCAGCATCCCTTTCTCCTGGGTACGGGGCAGAGAGTCCTCTCCAGAATAGGGGTCCTATGACCTACAGGCAAACAACGAGGTCGGATGATTTCTCTATGGCCAGTTTTTACACAGAAAGTCAGAGGAAAAGTTAGAGTAATATTTTCAGATTTTGTGGTTGGCTTTGGGGAAAAGGGGTTCTGATATCTATGCTCTGCCTTGGGGAAGAGGGTCCGTTTCAATGGCTGACCTTTGGAGAGAACAGGACTGAGAAACAGGTGGGCGGTCAAGAGAAGGTCAGACAAAAACTTTTGCTTCTGAGGCCTTCATTTCGGGGTATTGTTTTCTGAGCCCCCAAATCTTGTACATTCCAAAATAGCCAGAAAAGAGGATGTTCTCAACACACAGAAATGGTAAATACTCGAGGTGATGGATACCCCAAAACCCCGACTTGGTCATTACGTCATCTAAGCATGATACAAAATGTCACACGTACTCCATAAATATGTCCAAATATTATGTATCGATAAAAACAAAAACAGAATAAGGAATCCTTTCTCTATGTTTTTGAGATGTATGCAAATCTTTTTAAAACCTAAACAAGCCTCTTGCCAGTTTGCATCCCAGGAATGTCTTTCTTGGAGGCCTTGGATCCATCTCATTGAAATGGGAACACCCGGGAGATGGCCCCCTGTCCGCCTGTCTCTATGGGGGTTAGCCTCGACATTTGGCTCCTCGTAATTTTCTGCTTCTTACAATTAGGAAATCTGAAACATCTTCTTTTTCTCTTTGATAAAGACACCTACATGTTTATAAAATATTGCACCTGCTTGGCTATATAAAAGAGTGAGATTTCTATCTGTCTGGGCAACTCTTGTGGATTGCCAGTGATGCACATCACAGCCTGGCTTGACACTTATTCAATAATAAAATAGCTTCATCGTGTTCCTCATTTTGTGGCACAGATTCACCAGGTTGTCAGAAGAACTTATTTTTAATTATTTTTCCAATCACGACATGTTTCTTTGCATTTTTCTAACAGCAATAAACACTTGTTGAAGAACTAACTTTCAGTCGATGAATAGTTACTGGATGCCTACTCCGTCCCAGGTGCTATGCTGAGATGATAGAGATGTGAGGAAATTGCCTTTGCCAGCCCCAGACCCATATAAAGCCAGGGTGCTATGATAGCACCCCCTCTCAGGAGGCCCAGAAAGATGACTGAGGCTAGTATTCAAGATTTAAGAGACTTGCATAATCACATATTTAGCAAACCTAATGGATGGCTGACACTAGCAACCGCAGAAGGTATGGTGGATGATATTGCAAATTGTGATAAATTCTAAGACAGCACATAAAAAGGGACCAGGCCAACCTTGGAGGATTAATGCATTAGCTAGAGTCATATCAGCCATCATTTTTACAGGTAAAATACATTTGAATATCAACATTGTTGTAAGCTTCAAGTTAATAGAGACGTCTCTTGGTTTTGCTGTCCAGCCTTCATTCCCCCTTCTTCTGGTGTAAGAACCTCCTTTCCGCCACTCTGAGACCATGTAACTTGGGTGGGGCTTTCTCCATGAGCCAGCCCAGGAGTGAGCACATGACTCAGGCCAGGATAAATAGCTTCACCCCATCTCCCAACCAAGTAACCACAGTGATTTCCTCAAGGATGGGCACAGGACTCAACCGGGACCAACAGGAGTGGCACCAACAAACCTATATGTTAGCGTAATGATCATGCTAAAAGCAAGACGGTAGCCTTTTCTATAGCATGAGGGGATCCTGGCTGAGAATGAAGCCATCTTGACTGGGGAGAACCAAGAGATAGAGTGGAACAAAATCCTGATACCTTCATGTGGCACCTAGATACAGCTGTGCCTGAAGCCTCTCTCTCTCTTTCTCCCTTACACTCTCCCCCCTTCCAATATATTTCAACTGTTTAAATCAATTTCCATAACTTGTAACTGAAAGAACTCTGACTTATACTTAGAGAAGGCTTTCTGGTGAAGTGATCTTTGAGCTGAAGGGGCTGATTGGGGGCCAGGAATGAGAGTAGGGGGTGGTGAAGGGGAAGGAGCGTTCTAGGGAAGAAGTGAGAAATTGGCTTCCCCTGCCTGTCTGGGCCTAAGGTCTTCACCAAATTACTACACAAGTGCAATGATCTTGCTCTGCCCCTTTGGGTGTTGAATAAACCAAACAAAACAATCTGTCCTCTCCTGAATGTCAGCTTTACTGGGAGCTGAGCTAATGTATCATTGATAAGCCATAAATAATGGGACAAGCATGATTTCCTATTCAGTCCTGAAGTACAAAGGTATAACACTAACATTTAATGAGGTTTTTATGGCCCAGGCTCACTGTTTACACTTTGGAAACGTGGACTGGCTTTCTCAGGAAAGCATGTTTTTCTTTACTTCTCTTATTTCCCTCCTCCATTTATCAGTATCCTTTTGAGTATTTATATGAATTATTATAGTTAACACAGATCAAATAAAAGAGAGCAAATAAAAACCATGCCTGCAAGACACTGTTACTAGTCCTTCCACGGCCCTATCTTCACGGGATGGAGCAAAGAAAGGTCAGGTGTACCCTCACCACCCAGAGACTTCCCACATTTCTGCCTGGTAAGGCCTTTGAAATAAAGACAAGAATGTTGACAGCAGACAAATCTAGTTTCAAAACTCCTGACTCAAACTGGCTTAAACAGCAATTAAGTTGTGTCTTGGCTCACACGATGAGAGTGCAGACACAGAGCGTGTTTCAGGGTGGACTCATGCATGGACCAGCCTCTGTTTGCCCATGGTTCTCTTGGCTTTGCCCTCCTTGGAGTTGGATAACCTCAGGATGGTGAGCAGGTGGCTACAGCAGTTCTGTAGCCTCACATCCACAATTACCCCCGGAAGAACAGAGACTGTGGTATTCTCTTAAGATGTTGACATTCGGTTGGCACAGTATGGCTCATGCCTGTAGTCTCAGCACTTTGGGAGGCCAAGGCGGGCTGATCACCTGAGGTCAGGAGTTCGAGACCAGCCTGGTCAACATGATGAAACCACGTCTGTACCCAAAATACAAAAATCACCTGAGTGTGACAGCACACACCTGTAATCCCAGCTACTTGGGAGGCTGAGGTAGGAAAATCGCTTGAACCCGGGAGCCAGAGGTTGCAGTGAGACAAGATCATGCCATGGCACTCCAGCCTGGGCAACAGAGACTCTGTCTCAAAAAACAACAAAAAAAATGATGTTGACACTCCTCCATCCAAAGGTACAGTCTGTTTCCTCTTCTTAGACCTGGGTGGGCATTCGTAACTGCCTCAACTAATGGATGAGGTGGACATGAGGCTGCATGGCTGACTTCCAAGGTTAGATCATAAAAAGAAATACAGCTTAAGCCTGGCTCTCTCCTGGGACACTCGTCCTTGGGACCTGTGGCCAGGTTGTGAGGAAGTCTGGCCACATATGACTGTGTTGGCCAAGAGCCTTGTCAGGCTCCCAGCTGGCAGCTTTAGTATCAACCATCACATGATGCTGTGGGCAGCCAGAATACACCCCCCCGCCCAGAATATCCTTTTTTGGCATATTTCAAGTTGATTATTTAGAGAACTGCATATAGGAATAGTTCTGAATGCTGTCCTTTTATAAAGGAAATTTGTATCTATCTAAGATAGTAAACAGCAGATGCAAGCTGAGGTTTTTCTCTGAAGCCCCTTTATCTGCCTAAAGATGGATGAAGGTTTGATACCTTCCCAAAACAGGTTACCACAGGCAGTCACCTATTCTTTTGATGGCTGTTACCTGCGAGACCTTATCTGCATAATAAGATAACCTTTGCTCACAGTGCAGTTCCTCCCCTCACCCTCCCATAGTTTGCTACCAGCATCTCCCAGGAGCCTTTAATTCTCTTTCTATAACT
This sequence comes from Plecturocebus donacophilus, assembly GCA_004027715.1. Taxonomy (NCBI): domain Eukaryota; kingdom Metazoa; phylum Chordata; class Mammalia; order Primates; family Pitheciidae; genus Plecturocebus; species Plecturocebus donacophilus. Next base: position 31,527 of record PVKP010015172.1, read on the forward strand.
CGAAATACTATGTAAGCTTCTAGATCTCATTGGGTTATTGGGTACTCACTTTCCTGTGATATCTCTGTGCATGTAAATAAATTGGCATGCTTTTTCTCGTCTTAATCTGTCTATTGCCTGTTTATTTCAGACCCAAATCTTCAGAGGGCAAAGGGAAAACATTTCCTTTGCCCCTATGATGACTTTAGATGATTCTACCTTCCAGCTTTCATAGCTTCCACCTGGAGCCCCAAACATCCATGGAGCAGAAACAAACCATCTTTGCTGTGTCTTGTCTAAATTTCTATCCCAGAAAAAACATAAGAAAAAAATAAAGCGTTATAGTTGTTTCAAATCGTTAAGTTTTTGAGTAATTTGTTAGAGAGTAATAGATAATAAACACAACATAATTTTTTAATTCTGCAAGGTAAAACCTATTAACAACACAGTCAAATGACAAGCTAGAAACAAATTTTGCAACAGTTATCACAAAACAAAAGACGAATGTTTCTAATATTTAAAGAGCTCCAACAACACAATAAGAAAAAGACCAAGAGCCAAATGGAAAAATGGCTAAGGGACATGACTTTATGGAAAAGAAAACACAAATGTCTCTAAACGTATGAAAACATGCTCACCTTCACTCATCATTAGAAAAATGCAAAATAAAAGTTCACTGAAATACTACTTTTTACCATCAGATTGACAAAATATAGAAGTTTTATAATATACTCAGTGAGGCTACAAAGAAACAAACACTGCTACGTATTACAAATAGGAGTAGAAATTAATATAACACCAATATTACCAATATTACAAATGCACAGATTTTTTAACTTAGCAATTCAACTTTGAAAACTTTTGTTACAGATGTACTCACATGTGTATGAATGGATGTATATGTGTCTGTAGAAGTGATATGCACATCTGTAAAAATAATTAAAACATTGCTTTTAATAGCAAAAGATCAGGAACAACCTAAATATCCAACAATGGAGAACTAGTTAAAGAAATATGGAATATTATGTAGCTATAAAAAAGAATGAGGAGGTACTTCATGTCCAGTGTGGTACAATCATTCAGATATGTTTTTCAGTGAAGAAAATGGAGTCAGAAAAGTAAGCAATTTGGTTTTTTAAACAATGGGTAAGTCCAGGCATGGTGGCTCACACCTGTAAGCCCAGCACTTTGGGAGGCTGAGGTGGATGGATCACTTGAGCCCAGGAATTCCAGACCACCCTGGGCAACATGGCCAAACTTTGTCTCTACAAAAAATATAAAAAATTAGGTGGGCATGGTGGGGATGCCTGTGGTTCCAGCTACTTGAAAGGCTGAAGCAAGAGAATAACCTGAGCCTGGGAAGTCAAGGCTGCAGTGAGCCGTGATCGCACCATTACACTCTGGCATGGGCAACAAAGAAGACTCTGTCTCAAAAAAATATAAACAAAATAAAATACACAAGAGATAAACTCTTAGAAATATAAGCATACACACAATTGTTTTGATATGTATAATATATTCCTATAAATATAAATTCAAATCTGATAACATAAGTTACCTCTGGGAAAGAGAACTTGATGGCAAAAGGCAGAGGAAGGAGAAAGATTTTTTTACTTCTTGAATTTTGAACCACATGACTATATCACCCATATTCCTAAGATGGATATAGATATATATAATTTAAACTTTAGAAAACACTTGGCATACCTCATTAATGAGTTAATTCTACAAATATTTTTGAGGTCTCAATATGTGCCAAGTTAGTGTGCAAGGCACTGCACATATTGTGGTGAACTGGTCAGCCTTCACTGAACTTATAGTCCAAGAAGACAGATGTCAAAGAGGCAAACCCAGCAGCTATGGTCTGATTGTGCCCCCAAAGTCCCTATGTTGAAACCTAACCCACAAGGTGATGGTATTCAAAAGTTGAGCCTTTTGGGATGTGTTAGATTATGAAGGCAAAGCCCTCATGAATGGGCTGAGTGCCCTTATGAAACAGGCCTAAGGGAGCTCATTTACCCTTTCCACCACGTGAGGACACAGCAAGAAGTCTCCATCTGTGAACCACAAAGTGGTCCCTTACCAGACACTAAATGTGGGGGTGCCTTGATCTTGGACTTCCCAGCCTGCAGAACCATGAGAAACATATTTCTGTTGTTTGTAAGAAACCTAGTCTAAGGTATTTTGCTACAGCAGCCGTAATAGACTAAGACAGCTGTGAAGGGAAAGAACACAGTACTGGGAGACAGTGCCAAGGTGCAGGACCTGCTACAGAAAGAAACCCAGGAAAAGCCCCCCTGAGGAAGAAACCCTTAGTGGAAATCAGCCAAGTTTCTGGTTATTTTGTTCCTATAGAATAACCTACTATCCCAAAACTCAAAGGCATGAAACAACATCATTTTATTATACCTTCACAAATTCTGGTGTCAAGAATTCAGGTAGGACTCCACTGGGTAGTTAAAGCAGTCACAGACCCACCAGACTCAAGGGGAGGGGACAAGGATCCTGCCTCTTCATGGGAGCAGTGTCAAAGAATTTGCAGCCAGCTTTCACTCTCTATACCAGGCAAAGGGGAGGTGGGGGAACAAAATGAAGCCAGGGGAGGAGGAGGTGGAGCAAGGGGCCAGCAGCGAGGTCCTGCAAAGCTCTAAAAGAGTGTTAAGGATTTTTTTGCCAGCCACTGTGGCTTGCACTTATAATCCCAGCATACTGGGAAACTAAGGCAGGAGGATAACTTGAGTCCAGAAGTTCAAGACCAGCCTGGGCAACATAGCGAGACCTTGTCTATACAAAAAGCTTTTTAAAAAATTAGCCAGGCATGGTGTCACACACCTATAGTCCTAGCTATTCTGGGAGGCTCACTTGAGCCAGGAGTTCAAGGCTGCAGTGGACTATGATGATGCCACTGCACTGCAGCCTGGGTAACAGAGCAAGACCCTGTTTCTGTGGGGGAAAACAGTATTAAGGATGTTAAATTTAATTTTTGTACAATTTGAAGCCACCAAGGAGTTTTAAGCAAGGCCATTAATGGCTCCCCCTGTACTATTGAAGCTTAAAGCTTTCATGCCTTTTATCACACTTGTCTCATTGCACTCATTTGGCAGACGCTGGGACACCTTTGCGTTCTGCTGTTGTAAACTCTAAGTGAAATAAGTGTCGACCACATCAATAAATGGATTAATAATTGATTATCTAAAACAGCTATAACTGCAGGGCTCCATCAGTTTAATGATTCTCAAACTTTAATGTGCCTATGAATCTCCTGGGGCATCTTATTAAAATGCAGGTTTTGGCTGAGTAGCCTGAACAAGGTCTGGTATAGCCCAAAACTCTGCATTCCTGACAAGCGCCTGTGCCACAGTTTACACCTTGAGAAGTGTCCAGAAGTCATTACATGCCAGATGTTTTCAGCTGGAAGAAAGAGAAAATGGAAGGCAAGGACCAAACAAATAGAAGTGAAATGATATTATCCAGGCCCAGGGTCTTTCTGTCTCCTTGTTCTCCTGTCCTTGTCACCTCTTTAACACTCAGACTCCTCATGGCCTCTGATGGCAGCAGCTGTTCCAGAATCACTTCCTGACACTGAGAAGTCCAGAAGGAGAAAGCTACTGTATCTATGTGTGTGTTTCTTAGGAGAAAGTCTTTTCCAGAGGTCCCCAGAAACATTTTCCTGTCCCTATGACCAGAATGGGGCTATATACCCAGTCCTAACTAAGTCATGGGTAATGTGGGCAAGGGGATTGGGAATTCCATGATTGGCCTGGATTGCTTTGCTTTGTTTTGTTTTTGGTTGTTTTGTTTTGAGACAGGGTCTCTCTCTGTCCCCCAGGCTAGAGTGCAGTGGCATCATCATAGCTCACTGCAGCCTCCAACTCCTGTGCTCAAGCAATCCTCCCACCTCAGCTCCTATGTAGCTGAAACTACAGGTGTAAGCCACCACATCGGGCTAATTTTTTAAATTTTTTGTAGAGATGAGGTTTCACTATGTTACCCTGCGTTGTCTCAAACTCCTAGGCTCAAGTGATCCTCTGCCTCAGCATCCCAAAGTGCTGGGGATTACAGGCATGAGCCACCATGTCTGGCCTGGCCTAGATTAATCAAGGTCTGCTGTTAGAACTGGGAACTCGGGGGAAATTTGAGTAAAGCTGTGGTTCCATTAGAAAACAAGTGGAAGTAGGCAACCAGCAGTGTCCACTACACTATAATATTCAATTTAGTTAACTGCTTATATAGAGATCTACGGGTTATCTATATACAATAGGAAATTTGGTAATTTTTCTTAAAAAAATTAAGTACAAATTAAAAAGTGTTACCCAATACCCATTAAGAAGCATACGGAGTCTAAGGCAGGAAAATTGCTTGAGGCCAGGAGTTCAAACCCAGCCGAGGTAACGCAGCAAGATTCCCGTCTGTATAAAAAATAAAAAGAAGTATACGAAAACAAATATCTCATGATTTGCACTGGATGGAGAAGTCTGGGACTATGGGAAACATAGTACCTGTTCTTCTGAAATCTGCAGCTTTGGGACAACAAAACATAACTAAAGCAACCTACTCTATAAACAAATGAATTGTTTCACCCCTTGGCCAACAGTTACTGAGTAATCAATATGGACAAAGAATTGTGTCAAGATGGCCGGGCGCGGTGGCTACACCTGTAATCCCAGCATTTTGGGAGGTCGAGGCGGGTGGATCACCTGAGGTCAGGAGTTTGAGACCAGCTTGGCCAACATGGCGAAATCCCGTCTCTACTAAAACTACAAAAAATTTACCAGGCGTGGTGGCGGGTGCCTGTAATCCCAGCAACTTGGGAGGCTGAGGCAGGAGAATTGCTTGAACCCGGGAGGCGGAGGTTGCCGTGAGCCAAGATTGCCATTGCACTCGAGCCTGGGCAGCAAGAGCATAACTCCGTCTCAAAGGAAAAAAAAAAAGAACTTTGGAAGATCCTAAGACAAAGTACAGTTCCCCCTCCTAAGAATTCTGCAGTTTAAGTCACAGACACAAATCATATTGGGTGCAACACAGAGAGAGACAAAGATGGCGGAACTAAGTGTTACGGAAGCCCAGAGGAGGAAGCGTCCTTCCGGAAGCCCAGAGGAGGAAGCGTCCTTCCGGAAGCCCAGAGGAGGAAGCGTCCTTCCGGATTGGAGGGTTAGGAGGAGGGTGCGGAGGAGACCTTATCTAGGGCTAGCCTTGAAAGACGGGAAGGTTTTTCGAAAGTAGTAATGGTGGAGGACAGAGAGGAATTGAAGAATGGGAAGATGGAAAAAATGAACATTTCCCATTGGGAAGAGCAGCGAGGGAATATACGCATCCAGCACAAGTGGTAAGGTAGGCAAGGCAGATACCCTCACTGGACTCTTACTATAACGTCTCATCGACATGAAGCCATAAATAACATCAAGCAAGTATCACAGCCGGACAAGGAGGGAGTGAGACAAGGACAGCTCCTGGGAAGAGAAGCCTGAGCTGTCTTTGAAAAAAAATAATAATGTTCATGGATGAGCAGGGTGGAATGGACAGGGCAGGAGGTAGGGGGAGCAGGGGCGGTTTCATGTTTACAACCCCTAAATATCAGTATCCAGGACAGAAGCAGCTTCTTCAATGAATATATTTGCAACAACTAAAAAAGAGATGGAGGAGGAATCTGTTGATGAAAAGAGACCTAAAAGATACATCAATCTATTCCAATGTGTAAATTGCATTTGAATTCTGATTCAAACTGGCAAACTCTAAAAATAAATATGATATGAGATAATTGAGCACTGGATATTTGAAGATGTTAATAAATTATAATTTTTAAGGTATTGTGGTTGTTTTTTAAAGAATCCCTATCTTTTGGAGGTATATTTTGAAATATGTATAGATGATATCTGGGATTTTCTTCAAAATAATGCGAGGAGTCAGGGAAAGATACGAATGAAACAGGATTGGCCAGGATTTGATCATCGTTGCAGCTGGGTGTTGAAGGTCTATTTTACCATTAGGTCAGCCTTTGCATATGTCTGAAATGTACTGTAACAGAAAATGTAAAACAAACTACAAGAAAGTGAGCGTCTTGAATGATGCGTCAGGTGAAGCCCCGCCCACCGGCTCCGGCGGCTCCGCCCCGTCCGTCCTCGCTCCCGCGCTCCGCTCTTGCAGGGTTCCAGTGTGTGGTGTTTCCAACTTTCTCACGTCCCCCCGGGAATCCATTCGCCTCCCAAGCCATAAGTGACGCTATTGATTCTTCGCCAGGCCCAGCAAACTGCTCCGAGCTCCCAGGAGTCACCCGCCGCTTCTGGTCCTGGCCTGCAGCCGCCCGGCTCCCCCGCCCCGGAACGTTTGGTCGCGCCTGGCAGCCAGCCCTGGGAGAGCGTCCGCGTCGCCATGGCGACGCCCGGAGCGGGCCCTGGCGCCTGCAGAATCCGGCCCGGGAACCACCCTCAACGGTGAGCGGCCTGAAACCTGGGGCTGGGGTGGCTCAGGGTCGGCCGCGGGGGCGCTGCAGCTGAGCAGCAGCCGAGCCCGGGACGATGTCCAGCCGCAAGTCGGCCGCGGCCGGGGTCCGAGGAGAGGTCGGGCCCAGAGGGTGACAGAGGATATGGGGCGGCGCGCGGGCCTTAGCAGGCGTGGAGTGAAAAGTCCCGGAGGGGAGGAGGCACTTGGCCGGGGTGAGAGGGCCTGCCGGGTAGAGGATGGGGCGAGGGGACGAGGGTGCTGGGGTGTGACCCGGAGCCAGGCTTACCGGGCGGTGGGCGTGCTGGCGTGTGGGCGGCGTGGAGACGGCCTCGCTCCTGGGCCTGCCTGAAGCACAGGGTATGTGAGGCTTCGGGAGGAGCTGGGCTGCAGGGTGAGCCTGGGGCGAGCGTTGAAGGGCTGGAGGGAAGGGAAACAGGTGAGGAGGGGCCCTGCAGCCTTCAGCGTTGCCAGGAAAAGTGGTGCGAGGGGAGGGGAGGGGAAAACTTCTTTCTGAAAGTGATTGTTCAGCGCCTCCTTCCCTAGATTCACTGAGTGCTGCTAGATGCTGTCTTCTCTGGAGTCTGAAGCTGTGGGCCAAAAAACACACAAAGATCCACACTATTTAACATTCCATTTCAGGGGCTTCACCGACTAGCCCCATGGCCTGCACAAGAGCCCCCAAGTTAAGAGATTTAGTTGTGGAATATATAAAAAATGTGAGATGTAAAATCTTGTTACAGGGCAATAAATTATTGACACCAAATGAGTAGTAGAAGCAGTGATTGCTAAAGAATTAACATTATGTGTTGGGATCACCATGAACTTCATGAAGAAAGTGGAACTTAAAATGAGTGTGTTAATAGAAGGCAGGTAGGGACACAGGGTTCAGCATGAACTGAGATTCACAGAGCTCCTGGAATGTCCCCATGTCCAGGTGCCTGGACTGCCGTAGGCTTCATCACCTCCTCATCACCCCCTCATCATCACCCCCTCCTCATCACCCTGTTAGCAGAGGGATGGAGGAAGGTGACTCTGAAATGCCAGTGTTCTGTCATCAGTGCCTCCACGTGTTAAAGGCTTCCATAGTCACATACTCTAAGGAACTCATTTGGAGAAATCTCTGAAAGAAGAGTCTTATTTTATGTTTACATCAATATTTTCCAGATTTGTTTGACTGAGAGCCTTTATTTTTCCCTTCTCAAGCCCCTGCAATGAGCTCAAGAAGCATCTCAGACGTACATTTCAGTAAGAGCTCTTAGGGAGAATCAAGGACCACAAAAGGGTTTGGAGCAGTGGCACGACATTGGGTTGTGATGGGTTATGTAAGAAGATTAATGGGTCAGCCATATGTGGGAATGGAGTGAGAAGAGAGGCCGGGAGGGCATGAGCCACAGTAAAGTACATAGAGACGAGGTACATTTATCAAAGAAAGAAAAAACGTGCATGGTTTCTCATTTATGATTATACTGTTGCTGTTTCCTCCCCAGGACATGACCTTTGGCTCTAAAAACAAGATTCCATTTTTCATGATAAAATGGCAGTGGAGAAAACCCCCAGCAGAGGACTGAAAAATGCTAAAGAACCCTTTAATAATGCATCGCCCCACCTCTTGAAGAACCTAGTGGAGGAGCCCAAGAAGAGAAGAGAAGTACCTAATCACCTCTTAGAATCAAGTAAGTGTCTAGAAGACAGATTTGCTTTACAACTCACATCTTCACTTGCGAGCCAAAGTCCAGAAAGCACAATAGAATTTTTAGTGCTGATTTAGCTATCTCATTTTATAGGCTTATACTGATTTTTATTACTAAGAACAGTAGTTCTGTTTAGATCCATCTGCTTAACTGGTAGATTTTTGTAGGGTATATAAATTCAACAAGTTCTGTTGCTTCCACTTCCTCTAATGTCTTTCCTGTCTGCTCCCCCTGTCTTGTTTCTCATGTTCAGCAGGTCACTGAGACTCCTCCCCAGCCACATTCTCCTCCTATCAGTTTGCTTTCCAAAATCCTGGCGGGCTCTTATCCCTAATCTGCTCAAACTCTCAACAGTCCCCCTTGCATACAGAATAAAGTCACAATTCCTTTGCTTGACACCCTTCACTGTCTGATCTGAATCTGCCCACCCAGCACCATCCCCATCACCATGCCCTACTCATTTCTAGATCTGGCTACATGAGGTTCCTTCCTGTCCTTTGGACCACATGCATTTTAGACCTTTCTGCCATTTCATGCACATGTCCTGTGGCCTAGAAAGCCTGGGAAATTCTGTAGCTATTATGGAAAAATATAATCATTTTGCCTACATTTTTCCCATTCAATCCACACAACAGTATGTCATGAGGTATTACATAATACTCTTACTGTTTATTTAACTTTTATTATTTGATTTCCTCTAATTAGAAATACAATGTGATGTAGAGTAATATTGAAACTTAAAGCTCTGAAGAGTTACCACTCTGAACACTAAGTCTCAAACTGCTTTTGGTGTAATGTCAATGTCCCTTTTAAACGGCTGAGCTCACAAAAGTGTCCAGGGCTACAAGAATTTTCCCAGCTCTTTATTTACATTTACATTTTACTCTTGGAGAAGGTGAAACTCAAAGAGACCACATGATTTCCCCAACATGGCACACCTAGTAAGTGGCGAGCTGGTGTTCAGCCACGGGAGCCCTGGGTCCAGCTCTTGACCAGCATGCTTGGTTGCCCTGCACTCATCTTTCAAAGCACATCTAAATGTGAGAACATAATACTGTATTTGGATATGGTTCTTTTGTCACTGCAGAACTTGTCAAGTGAAAATTGGTACACTTGACCATTTCTGAGCATTAGCAGAAAAATGCCAGTTTTATATCTACTTTGTGGCTCTCAAATAAAATCTTTCAACATTAAAAAAAATTACAGAATAGGGTGCATGCAGTGGCTCACGCCTGTAATCCCAGCATTTTGGGAGGCCAAAGCAGTCGGATCATTTGAGGTCAGGAGTTTGAGACCAGCCTAGCCAACATGGTGAAACCCCAACTCTACTCAAATACCAAAATCAGCCAGATGTGGTAGCAGGCACCTGTAATCTCAGCTACTGGGGAGGCTGAGGCAGAAATCACTTGAACCCAGGAGGCCGAGATTGCAGTGAGCCAAGATTGCGCCACTCCAGCCTAGGCTACAGAGCAAGACTCCCTCCCTCCCAAATAAGTAAATAATTAAAAATTACAGAATATGGTAATTTCAATGCTTAAAGATGACAAATAATAACCTATAGAGGTCATCAGTTCCCCTGCCACACCAACCTTAACCCATTCTAGCTGTTCAGTTTGGTCCAAGTTAATGTCAGTGACAGCTCACCTGGCAAGAAGAAAAAAACACCAAATGTTTCCCACCCACTTCAGATGTATCCTAGAATCATAATGATCAAAGGGATGGGGTGAGGTGTCTGTGCCTCACAAGATTTGGATGCAGTCAGAGTCAAAAGGTTATTTGTAAGAAGGTGGATGGTACATTCATGAGGAAGGCAGATTACTGGTTGGAATCAGACAGACCTGGGCTTGGTTTTTGTTTTGTTTGTTTGTTTCTTGTTTTCTTGAGACAGGATATTGTTCTGTTGTCCAGGCTGGAGAACAGTGGTACAATCACAGCTCACTGCAGCCTCCATCTCCTGGGCTCAAGTGATCCTTGCACCTCAGCCTCCCATGTAGCTGGGACCACAAGCACACACCGCCATACCCAGCTAATTTTAAAATTTTTTATAGAGACGGGGTCTCACTCTGTTGCTCACGCTGGTCTCAAACTCCTGGTCTCAAGCAATCCTCCTATCTCAGCCTCCCAAAATGCTGGGATTACAGGTGTGAGCCACCATGCCTGGCTTTGATTTTTGATTACCAGCTGTGGGCAAGTTGCTTAACCTTGTTAAGTCTTACCTCCTTCATCTGTAAAGTAGAAATAATACCTACCTCATAGGGCTGGAGTGAGGATTATAAACAAATGTATGCATAGCACTTCCTGGCACAAAGCACTTCCATATAGGTGTCATTGCTTAGTCATCTTTCCAAATAGGTGTCATTGCTTAGTCAGTCTTAGGGGCCAGGTTCTGTGCTTTGTGATTTACATGATTTAATTTCATCCTTACGCTAGCTCTGTGGAGGCTGCATTATTACTCTCATTATAGATAGATAGATAGATAGATAGATAGATAGATAGATAGATAGAGGAAACAGAGATTCCAACAGGTTAAATAATTTATTCAAGGACACAGAGCTGCTGGGAACCCACTGGTTCTCAGTACCTCCTCCACACATCTGCTCCTGCCTACATAAGAGCTGGGAAAATTTTTGTAGACCTGGACACTTTTGTAAGCTCAGCTGTTTAAAAGGGACATTGACATTACACCAAAAGCAGTTTGAGACTTACTGTTCAGAGTGATAACTATTCAGAGCTTTAAGTTTTAATATTACTCTACATCACATTGTAATTCTAATCAGAGGAAATCAAATAATAAAAGTTAAATACACAGTAACAAAATTAAGTGTGTGGTGTTTGGATACTTTGAGCTTCGTATTCATTACGTAATAAGTAATCTCAGTACTAGGCAGAGCAAAGACAGGCCATGTGCTGTTTATGAGCTGTCATTTTATGGCAAAGACATGTATAAAATGTGTGAAGAGCAAATTATTTTAGTAGATAACAGACAGTCTACCTGAATTTGTATTGTAATGAGAGTATCTCCCAAGTAATGTTTAAAAATAGAGAAGGAGTTCAGTTTATTTAGAACAGACAATTAATCTTGTTGACAGCCAGATCCAATGTCTGCAACTTTCATTTGCTTAAAATGCCCTAAATCAAAGAAAGCTATGTTAATAAGAATCAACTGTAATTTAATATTTTCTTTGATGTCTCATGATGTGCTTATCTACATTGTTTTTATAGAGGTTTATGCAAAACTTGTAAAAAATAAGGTCATACAGGCAAAACCCGGCATAATACACTTTGGAGGCTATCAAATAGAAAAACAACACCAACAGACTCTGGTAGGTACTGTTTAAATGGGATTATTAATCATAATGAAATGACACAAATGTTCTGTATTCATATTGTTCACTTATCTAAGTAACAGCATAATCAGCCATAGTGCAAGTATAAATTGGGCCAGAAAGGTAGTTTTATGATGAGAAACTTTAAGGTTGCATCAGTGTCTTGGACAAGTTGTTTTACCTTATGCCAAGGGCTCCCCCAATACTCTTTCCAAATAGGTGTCATTGCTTAGTCAGTCTTAGGGGCCAGGTTCTGTGCTTTGTGATTTACATGATTTAATTTCATCCTTACCCTAGCTCTGTGGAGGCTGCATTATTACTCTCATTATAGACAGACAGATAGATAGATAGATAGATAGATAGATAGATAGATAGATAGATAGATAGATGATAGAGGAAACAGAGATTCCAACAGGTTAAATAATTTATTGAAGGACACAGAGCTGCTGAGTGTCAGAGGCAGAATTTGGCTCTTGGGCTGCCTTTCTTCAGATCACTCTTGCTCCAGGCCTGTAGCACCAGGAAGAGGGGTGTCCCTTTCCTATGAAGCTCCAGTCAGGGCTTTCTTTTACCTGCTTGGGTCAGATTCCCATGCCTAATCAGCCACTCTGGCCAGAGAGGATTTGTCTAGGTCCAGGGGGGTAGGGGTCAGCCCCAATGAACAGGCTCCTGAAGAGACAGCTGAAAGGCTGGACTGCAAAGTAGCCGAAACCTATAGCAGCTGTGGTTTAGCACAGAGCCACACTGAGGCCCAGCCCTTCCTGGGTCCCCTTCATTGACCTAGATGTTGACTGGGGTGGGATCTGCCATACAGGGTCCCACCTAAGCATCCTGTGCATAAATGGACCTGAACCACCTCAGTGACTTCACCATGATCCCCTAGTCATGTCTGGCAAGACTTCTCAGAACTACTCCAGCTGGGCCCTAGATCCGGGCCAGCCTGGCCCCATGTGTTGTTGGGGAGGGGTGGAGGTGGGCTCTCTTCACATGCGCCCTCTGAGACTCTGCCTTTGTGTGTGATGTCCCCCTTCTGGCCCTGTCCTCAGCCACCACAAGACTCTACTTTTAGAGTAGAGCATTCTTAAAAGCCATATCTTAAGGTAGATCATTTTAAGAAAGTTCTAATTATCACATTCTATTGTTTAGAGTAAGGCAAAACACTGGAGGAAACTGACAAACAGTAAAGCTGTTGGGAAGGAAATTTCTGTCAGGCAGACCCCAAAGAACAGAGGAGAACACAGTTTCCATGAATCCTTACACAATGAAATAAGTTGCGAGAACAGATCAGGAGAGAAAGCTGTTAGGTGCCAAGTATTTCCTCTTAGGAAAAGGGTTAGGATTTGAAACTGTTATTAGTAACTTCACCCATCAACCTCCAAGGTCACATTTTTTACAACACAGCATCAAAGACCAAAGTTAATGATTCATTTTGAAATCTACTGTTCCTGGTTATAAGGTTTGCTGTCTATGTTGTGGTAGGATAGATCTAAAATAATTATGACTCATAATTGCTCACTGTTTATGAATGAAATACATGCCAGAAGCTAAAATAAAATTTTATTACTTTCTCCTTATGCTTTCTTTCTTTTCATATGGTTTTATTATCATTTATTACTATAAATTTACCCTTTTACAGTATGTATACAATTCAATAATTTTTAGTATATTCTCAGAGTTGTGCAACCATTGCCACAATCTAAGTTGAGAACATTCGATTGTTGTAAAAAGAAAGCCCACATCCACTTTCAGTCACTTCTCATCCCCCATTCCCATCCCACTCCCACCTGGGGCAGTCACTCATCCAGTTTCTGTCTCTATAGATTTGCCTCTTCCTGGACATTTCACATGAATGCAATCATACAATACATGATCTCTTGTGACTGACTTCTTTCACTCAGCATAGTGTTTTCCAGGCTCATCCAACTCATAGCATGTAGCAGTACCTCATCTGCTTTTATGGCTGAACAGCATTCCATTATGTGGATAGATCACATTTGGTTTATTCATTGTGTGGATAGGTCACATTTGGCTTGCTTTTGTGGACTTATTTTCAGTTCTCTTAGGGATATACATAGGAGGAGCATCGTTGGGTTGTATGGTTTGTTAGCTTCCTGTAGCTGCCATAGCAAATTACCACAAATTTAGGATATTAAAGAGATAACAAAGTCATAAAGCCTTATTTCTGTATTTTCTTCTAAGAGTTTTGTAGCTTTGGCTTTCATATTTAGACCTATAGTTTATTTTGAGTTAATTTTTATGTATTGTGTGAGGTAGGGGTTCAACTTCAATCTTTCGCATGTTCTACTATTACTTATTGAAATGACTATTCTTTCCCCATTGAATAGTCTTGAGACTGTTGCTGAAAATCAATTTACTGTAAATGTACGGGTTTATTTCTGAACTCTCAGTTTTACTCCATTGATCTATATGCCTACACTTATGGAAGTACCACACTTGATTACTGTCGCTTGTGGTAAGTTTTGAAATCAGGAAGTGGGAGTCCTCCAGTTTTGTTCTTTTTCAAGACCATGTTGGCTATTCTGGGTTCCTTGCAATTCCAAATTAATTTTAGCATCAGTTTTCAATTTTTGCAAAAATGTTTTGGGATTTTGATGGGAATTGCATTGAATCTATAGATCAGTTTGGGGAATACTGCAACCTTAAGAATATTAAGTCACAGTTCTTTGTTATAATAAATCATTTATAACTTTTGCCACTAGCCATAGGATATTTTCCACCTGTGTGGGTTCAGAAAAGGAGGGCTCACCCTCCTTAAAATAGACTTTCCTCAAAATTACGTAGTCATAATTAGCTTGCTAAGAGTCCTGTAGTTTCAAGAAATATTAAGGTTTTTTTTTTACATGATGGCAACTATTAGAGTTAATAACTAACTGGTAAGTTGAAAAGTTGCTATTCCAAAAAAAATTAACAACACAACACTTTTGGGTCACAACATAGCTTTTTGAAACTGGCCTCTTTTATTTTTTTTGCTTAGCATAATGTTAGTGATTCCAGTAATGTTACTAAACTTAAAATTATTTTAGCCTCCTCATAATTTTAATCATATTCTTGTATACTTTACTATTTATTTCTTTAATTCATCTCTTTTTTTATCATTTATCAAAATATCATTTTGTTTTCTCTAATGAAGTTGCAATGTCTGGTTGATGTTATCTTGTTTCTAATAGAGTTAAGGGTTTTCTTCTGTTTAATTCCACACTCAGTTGGTGAGAGTCTCCCTTACACGCCAAACAAAAGCGTTGAAGCATTATGGGAAATGCTAAGGTGAACAAAATCAGGAGTTTTCCAAGTAACAGAAGGTGTTTCAAAACCACCAAACAACTTGAACATGAGACCAGGCAAGCAAGGTGGCCTGAGGAAGTCAGAAGAAAGGTTCTGTGGAGAAAAGGCACCCTCTCACCTCCGTAGGACGGTGTTAAAAAGGCGTGTGGAGGAGAGGCCATAGGGTATAGCCCAAAGCCAAGTAGGAAATGGGGAGAAGGCATTCGGGGCCCAGAGTAAGACATGTGAGGGCTCGAGTTGAGCCAGGGCATATTTGGAGGCTGGTTTGCCTGAACGGCAGGGCTCTGGAGTGGGTAATAGAGAGGGTGGGACATGCGGGTTGGGAAAAGAATATCAACGTAAGGAGTGTGCATGTGATTCAGAAAGCAGCAGGAAGTTGAGGAAGTATTTTTGGCAGGGTTCTGATGCACTTGAGGAAGATCAGCTTAGTGGAATTCTAGAGGATGAATGTTGTTCTCAACCCTTTCTTTCATTAGTATCCTCTAGGTAGACATCAATGAGAGAAACTAAATACTAAGGAATAAGATTTTGTCAGGTAGGATTAAGCTTTGGCAGATTGCAGCCATTGCAATGTCTAAGATTGCTTTGTCCTCCCAAGAATCAGTTTTCACTTCCTTCCCTTGTGTGTGACTTCACTCCGTTGGGAATGCATGGGGAGCAAGGGAGTATGGTTTAGTTATTGAAAAAGATCTGAAGCCTGAGCTCAGCTTCATTCTGCTGCAGAACGGAAGCGTGCCTGTCTTTCATATTGCTGCTTCCCCAGCACCTGGCGCAGTGCCTGACATGCAGAAGGCACCCAACAAGCACTTGTGAGTGAAGGATGTGGAATTCACTTTGTTATAAGAGTTGTGAGTTTCTTAGAATAGTGACAGAGACTCACCAATTCCAAGTAAATACAATGTAAAGTCTGGGTGATCATACTGCTTCTATCAGACATTAAATCAAACAGAAATAGATAAAAGTGATTTCATCTCAATAACATTCTGGGAAATCTTGCGAGAGCCAGTCCCCAGTTTCCACCAGCAAAGTGAAGCGGAAGCCTAAGGCAATTACCTTGAAATTCTTGCCAAACAAGGGGGAGAATCCAACAACTGCCTTTATCTTGGTTTTGCTACAGGAAACTGCAAATTGCCCAAGAATGAAATGACTGAATGTGTGTTTAAAACCACAATAAATTGTTCATTAACATTTGAGATCAATCCAGATCTGGTTAAAGGATCTGAAACATTTTGCTTGCATTCATATTGAAATCAGTGTTTCAGTTTACCTTAAAATTTGAAATAAGAGTCCTTGGTTTTCTCAAAACCAAGACCCCTTAAATTTGTTTTTACCTGTGTGGAGTGGTTTGGTCTGGGAAATAATTATTAATACTCCATCTGCTGGGCATGGTGGCTCACACCTGTAATCCCAGCACTTTGGGGGGCCAAGGCGGGCAGATCACGAGGTCAGGAGATTGAGACCATTCTGGCCAACATGGTGAAACCCCGTCTCTACTAAAATACAAAAAAAAAAAAAAATTAGCCGGGCGTGGTGGCACACACCTGTAGTCCCAGCTACTCAGGAGGCTGAGGCAGGAGAATCACTTGAACCCAGGAGGCAGAGGTTGGAGTGAGCTGAGATTGTGCCACTGCACTCCAGCCTGGTGACAGACCAAGACTCCATCTCAAAAAAACAAAACAAAACCACATCAATTTTCCTTCAAGATAACCAGTGTTGCTGTTGCCAGCCCAAAACAAAATTGTTAGCCTAAAAAGTCTTATCTTAAATAAATAAACAGTTTCTTCTGGCTTTCTCAAATAATAATATTTGTTTTTACATTAGTTTACAGTAGAGAGCTATTCTATTACAGCCTTAGAGACCCACAAGATCTTCTTGCATCTCAAAATCATGGCCATGATTCCCAGTGGCTTCTCCTCAGTGTGTGGGAATGGAGGAATTGAAGCCATGGTATAAACATAGTACATTTTTCTAGACCATCAATTTTATGCTTACATTTTAGAGAAATGCAATATAGAGCAAAGTTTTAGAGCAAATACATGACCAAGACGTATTTTAAAATAAAACACTTTAAAGAACTTAAAAGGCTGCTTGAATTTTGTCCTCAGATCCCTCATGTATGAACCTTCTCTGAGAAGCTGTGGCACTGAACTTGCAGGCTGAAGTGTTGTGTTTGAAGGTTAGCCCCCATCCACTCCAAGCCAAGCTTTCACTGGAGGGCAGGTTCTGCCGTTCCCTCTAGAAGGGGAAGAATAGACTCTCCTGAGGAGACACAGAAGAGAGCTTGAAGCAGCATGGGATTGGGAGTAAAGAGAGCTGTGAACCCTCTTGGGGAAATTCCTACACATCCTGAGTAATGGCTGTTAAACTTATGATTACTTGATGTGTAGTTGATGGGTTTTGGGGGGGTTTTGTGGAGCCGGAAGCAGTTCTGAAAAACTCTAGAAGGGGCTGAATTTCACATTGGAGTAAATATGGTGCCCTGTAGGGGCAGCACTGAGAAAACAGGGACCCCCAGAGCCAGCAGAAGGTCAGCTGCCAGAGGAACAGAGATCCTGGAGGAACTAGGAGGTCTACTGACCCAAAATTGAAACACAGGGTAGGATTTTAGGCAATTTTATGTTGCCTGAGAGTAACGCTGGGTTACCTGTGTTTTTGTTATGTTTTCAAATAAACTTTTCATATTAACTTAACATCCGCTTTCTAAGCACTTTATTCTTTTCCCCAAGGTTTGTTTTTTCTTTGGATGATGATGATTTTTTCCAGTTTTAGTTATAAATGGAAAGGCGGGACTGCCATTTTATCCCTGAAGGAATATTATTTATAACGATCTAAAAATAAAACTGATCTGCTGATAAAGTATAAAAAGCAAGATAGGGAATGCAGGCTGGGCGCTGAGATGGGCTGAACTGTGAGACAGTAGGATGTAGTGGAAAGAGCCCTAGCCCAGAGTCAGAGACCGGGTTCTAGGCCCTGGTCTTCCACTCACCCTGTAGCATGGACAGTACCAGGCCACTCACTATGTCTTCAGGAAATAAGAAGATTGCACAAAATGACCTCGGCAGTCCTCTTGGCTCAGACAAATCTTTGATAGGACACAGAACATGGATGGTTATGGGAAGCAATGAGTACTTGCAACCAAAAATTGAGAACTGCAAAATTAATACAGTCTTTCTATTTTGGAAGTCAGTCTTTTGGATGTTGACTTTGTTTTCTAAAGTGTAGAGACTAAACTGTTCATTTTTTGCTATAATTTGTTATGTTTTGTTTTAAGTTCATTGAAAAGTTCATTGGCACGATGTTCTTTGGAATTATCTTAGGCATTATTTGGTTGAAATATCCCTGCCCGCGCCAACACTATGGTCTGCTGACTGCCTTCTTTGCCATCTGCCATGTGGATCACAGCTTACTGCAGCCTCAAACTCCTGGGCTCAAGTGATCCTCCCACTTCTGCCTCCTGAGTAGCTGGGGTTACAGGCATGAGCCACTGCAGCCAGCTCTCCAGGCCTGCAGTCTCCACTAGTCTCCATTTCACTTCAGATCTCCTGTTCCTGAACTCCTATTAACTAAATATATACATTTTTGTTTGAGTTTGTTGTTTCTTATTTCTCTGTTGATCCAAATGAACGATTCCAGATCAAGAATCTTTTACCCTCTTTCTCTTCCTCTTTCTTTCTCTCTTTCATTCTTGTTTTTCTTTCTTTTGCTGTTTCTTTCTTTCTCCTTTTCTCTCTTTTTCTAAAAAAAAAAAAAAAAAAAAAGGAGAGATCCAAGATGGCCGATTAGCAACAGCTCAGGAATGTAGCTCCCAGTGAAAGCACAGAGAACGAGTGGACGCTGCACTTTCTGGCGAATTTTTGTTGCCCACAGACCGAGAGATTCCCGGCAGAGGAGCCACACGGGTTGCCAGCGTGACTCTTTTGGCCGGTGCGGCTTTTTTGCCGACGCCCAGCGCGGCGCTTCCCGGTGCAGAGTATACGGGACGGACAGGCTCGGCTGGTCCCATCCCCACAAGGAAAACAGCAATTGGAAGCGCTGAGGACTGAGAGTTTCACAGCAAGCACAGCGAACCCGGGAAGGTCCGGCTCTGTGGGGAATGGGCATCTGCCAAAGGAAAACTAAGAAACAGAAAAACTTAATCACCGGGCGGAGAGAGATCCAAGATGGCCACGTAGCAGCGGCTCGGGATTGTGGCTCGCAGTGAGGGCGCAGAGAGCAAGTGGACGCTGCAATTGCAGACGAATTTTTGAGGCCCACGGACTGGGAGATTCCCGGCAAGGGACCCACATGGGTCGCCAGCATGACTCTTTTGGCCGGTGCAGCGCTTCTCGGTGCGGAGTGTGCGGGACTGGACGCCCTTTTAGTCGGGCTCGGCGGGTCCCATCCCACAAGGAGAACAGCAATTGGAAGCGCTGAGGACTGAGAAGCACAGCTGAACCCGGGAAGGCCCAGCTCTGTGGGGAAGGGGCGCCCCCTGAAGGAAAACTAAGAAACAGAAAAAACTTCATAACTAACAAGCCGGATGTCCACTCAGAGACCCAATCTGAAAGTCAGCAATTACAAAGACGACAGGTGGATAAATCCACAAACATGGGAAGAAACCAGTGCAAAAAGGCTGAGAACACCCGAAATCAGAATGCCTCTCCTCCTACCGGGGATCGCAGCTCCTCATCAGCAAGAGAACAAGGCTTGACAGAGGATGAGTGTGATGAACTCACAGAATCAGGCTTCAGAAGGTGGATAATAAGAAACTTCTGTGAGCTAAAAGAACATGTTCTAACCCAATGCA
>PVKP010015173.1:0-51055 GCA_004027715.1 Plecturocebus donacophilus
GGAGTGAAAGGAAGTAAAGTACACTTGGAAGAGGGCCAAATGGACAACTTGAGAAATCAAGTGTGTGGTTTGACCTTTGATTTGGGGTTTTATATGTTGGCATGCTTCCAGGGTGGGGGGTTGCATCCCTTCTCCCCTGATTCTTCCCTTGGGGTAGGCTGTCTGCATGCACAATGGCCTGCCAGCACTTGGGAGGGGCTGCATGCACAGTGTGTTTACAGAAGTTGTGTGCATGCGCACTTGAGGTGCTTTTCCCTCGCCAGTCAAGTGTTCCTAGAAAAATGCTATATACCAGTTAAACTCCACCATTTTGCCTCTTACTGAGCTTACTTGAGCCCACTCACCCAATTCTTGAGATCTTATCAGGAAGCTGCTGATCATTAGCCTCAGGTGTTTTCTTGGGAGACAGCCTTTTCCTGGCTCTGGCTGTGACCAATTACTATTTTAGAGAGACAGTTAACAACAGCCTGACCATCACCTGATTGTCACCTGACCTTCCTGGTAGGGGAGCACCCTCTCCTGCCCTGCTCATATCTGCCTGACTACCTACTGTTAACAAGCCGTGTCTTATCTTCTCATCATTATTCTACCTATGAGGGGAGAAAAAGGGCCTAACGGGATTTGGAGTTAGAAGCAGCATGCCACCATCGCTAATTGATTGTGTGATTTGGGCAATTTAAATTCCAAGAGACCTAGTTTTCCTGCTGAAAATGCAGATGATAAAATTCCTACTTCACAGGGTCTTGTGGAGATCAAATGAGATAATGGATGCAAAAACACTTTATAAATTTAAATTGATGAATACTAGCCACTAGGTTAATATTCCCTCACTAGTTCTCTCATAAAGAGGGCAGAAATAGATCTCCCTATTGCACAGAGAAACTGAGGGCCAAAGGGGTTCAGTCATTTACTGCAAGTCTCCCATGAGTTTGGGTTGGGTCTGGCCTAGGACGCTGCCTCTGTGCTCAGCAATTTCCCTGCATTATCTGGGCCAAGTATGCTCTGTCTGCTATATTGAGACCCAGAATCCATACAAATAAAAGCAAAATCCTGGGCCAGCCTCCTCTTGCCACTTTGCTGGATTCTAATTGCCTCTTATTTCAGCAATAGAAATAATTAAACCAGGAACTTGATTTTAACAGGCCTTAGGTCAGGCTTAGCATTCTGCATCCTTGGTCAATTTCCCCAGCATTTCTTAGCTAATCTGGGGGAAAGGAAACTGTCCTGGAGTGGTTCATTTGCATCAAACCCACTATAATTTGTAAGTAAATGGCATTGCTTTTAAATGCAAAGGAGCATACTTGAGTTGACAGAGAAGACCATCTTTGATTCTTCAAATTCCGCAATCCCTAATGTTCTGGAAATAATCTTTCCATCCCTCCAATTACACCCCTCCCAGGAGGAGTCCCCTTAACCCTTCTTCAAAATATAGCCATTAAAGATTTTTCTAATCAAGGGCAACTCTCCTTGCCTGTAGGGGGAATTATTTGAGGAACAGTTCTCAACTGGGGGAGACACACTGAGATGCTACTAAGTGCAAATCATTGAGAAACAAAGATGTATAATGCACTGTCCCAGCCATTAGGAAGTTTACAATCTCCAAATGGAGATAATGCTGCAACACATATAATAGAAGGCAGAATGCGGTATTTTAAGAATGCTGCAAAATTCTTCATGACTTAGGGTCTGAACTTGCTTAGGAGATTAGGATAGGACAGAAGATGGTTACTTGGTGGGACCTCGAGGGACTGTATTAGAGGGACTTCCCACCTCTGGCCTGCTAGGGCCCTCTGTTTCCATTTTCCTGTCTCTGGCTCTTGGAGGTGGGGGCTCTGTGACTCAGGGTTGTAAAACGGTAGCCAATCCAGTAAAGGATTCAAAGATCAATTAATCCAGAGGAAGTTTGAAAGAACACCTTGCATTGGATGAGAACATGAATGGGAAAAGAATATCTCAGGGGTAAAAGCTCTAGCCACCACAGCCTGGGCTGGAATCCTCTCTCTGGGCCCCCTTCCATATGGCGTGGAAGCTGTCCTTTTGCTCTGCCTAATAAATCGCACTATCACACACTCTGGGTCAACAAGTTCTATTTGAGCTGTAACACTCACCCTTTCCCCATTCTTTGGGGTTAGGAAGGCCAAGAGCCTAATTTCCAGCTGTAGCTACTCCACTTCTGTGGTGGCAGCAGTTAGGACTCCTAGTTTTCACCCAGGCCGCCGGGGTTCGACTCCCAGTGTGGGAACCAGGGAATCTGGCTGCAGCTACTCTGGTTACAACCTCAAAGGCTGATGTGATGTCTCCACCAAGACAACTTTCCACTGTCTCCCGCCCCTTACACACCTCACAATCTCAGTCCAGCTGCTCTGCTCAATGCTTGTCATCTACCACTTGAGAGTTAAAACATAACTCTCTCCAGGAGTCCACAGGAATGGGGAATTTGCCATCTAAAGTGAATTACTGTATTCAATGTACTAGTTTCCCCCTTTTTTCTAAGACGTAGTCTCACTCTGTTGCCCAGGCTAGGGTGCAGTGGCATGATCTCAGCTCACTGCAACCTCTGGCTCCTGTGTTCTAGCAATTCTCCTGCCTCAGCCTCCTGAGTAGCTGGGATTACAGGCGCACACTGCCATGCCTGGCTAATTTTTTGTGTTTTAGTAGAGATGAGGTTTCATCATGTTGCCCAGGCTGGTCTCAAACTTTTGAGCTCAGGCAATCCACCTGCTTTGGCCTCCCAAAGTGCTAGGATTATAGGCGTGAGACACTGCACCCGGCCTAGCTCCCTCTTTTCTAGCCTTTGTTCTGTACCCTCTGTGCTTAGTTCTTCCACACTTTGAGCAGTTCACTGAATGCTAAGGATAGATGGTTCAATAGGGGTCAGAATTAGAAATGGATTGGAATCCAGACTCTGGCCCTGGCCAGTGATGTAACCTTGGGAAGTTCGTTAAATCCTCCAACTTCACACTCCTCATCTGTAAAATGACAGTGATATGGGCTGAATGTTTGCCTCCCCCAACCTCATTCATAGGTTGAAAACCTAACCTCTAAGGCAATGGCATTAGGAAGTGAGGCCTTTGAGAGGTGACAAGGTCATGAGGGTGGAGATGTCGTGAATGGGATTAATACCTTTATAAAAGAGGCTTGAGAGAGACCCCTATTCCTTCTACCATATGAGGATGATGAACAGGCACCATCTATAATCCAGAAAATGGGTTCTCATCAGACACCAAGTCTGCCTTCACCTTGACCTCTCAGCCTCCAGAACTGTGAGACATATGTTACTATTGTGTATAAGCCACCCAGTTTATGGAATTTTGTTGTAGCAGCTTGAATAGACTAAGATAGAAAATTGATATTGATTAGTAGGGATACTACAGTAACAAATACCTAAAATAGGGAAGCTGGTTTGTAACTGGGTAAGTGGGTAGAGGCTGGAAGAGTTTTAAAGTGCATGCTTTAGAAAAGCCTACAGTTGCTGCGAATGGCCTAGTGAGGATGATTCTGTTGAGGGCTCTGAAGGAGAGGAACACAAGGTTCTTTGAACTGGCTGCACCGTAGGCCATACCCTACATTGCGGCATGGTGACCCCGTGACCCCCACGTACACCTCTGGATGGCCTCCCAGAATTAGAAAATCTGAAGTAACTGGAAGACCATGAAAAGGGGAAAAATGATCAACTGCTGTGGCGCCTAATTAACTTGAGACATTCTTCCATTGTTCCTTATTTCCACTTCAATTGATAAGGCAATTGGACTTTGTAAGCGACCTTGGTCAAACTCATGACTCCAGACCCTACGACCCCCTCCCAGCTTGCAAAAACTGCCCTAAATTGTAACTTCTGTAACTTTCCAATGCCTACCCCAAACCTGTAAAGCCAAGTCCTATCCCACTGCCCACCACTGACTCTTTTTGGACTCAGACCACTCACACCTGGGTGAATAAGCAGCCTCGTTGCTCACACAAAGCCTGTTTGGAGATTGTAAACTTCCTAATAGCTGGGACAGTACCTTATACATCTTTGTTTCTCATTCAGCATAAATCTTCATTCAGAGTGCATGTTTAACAAGGAAGAGAGCTATAAAGAAAGCCTCAGTATTCTGAGGATACTGAGGATACCTTAGGATAGCTAAGAGGTTATGAACAGAATGCTAATAGAAATATGGATAGTAAAGGCCATTTGGATTAGGTCTCAGATGGAAATGAGGAATATGTTATTGGAAACTGAAGGAAAGGTGACCTGTGATACACGCTGGCAAAGAAAAACTTGGCTGAATTTTGTTCATCTCCTAGTGTTTTGTGAAAGGTAGAACTTGCAAAGAATGAAATTGGATATTTAGCTGATGCTATTTTTTTAATTTTTATTTTTGGGATATGGTCTTACTCTGTTGCTCAGGCTAGAGTGCTTTGATATGATAATTCACTGTAGCCTCCACACCTGGGCTCAAATAATCCTCATGCCTCAGCCTCCTAAGTAGCTAGGATTATAGGTATGTGCTACCATGTGTGGCTAATGTTTTTTTTGGTTTTTTTTATTTAATGTTTTGTAGAGACAAGGGTGTCACTTAGCTGAAGCTATTTTTAAGCAATGTTGAAGGTACGGCCTATTTTCTCTTGACTGCTTATAATAAATAGGAGAAGAAATGGTATGATTTAAAGACTAATCAAAACGAGAGCAGAACTTTAAAATCTCAAAAATTCTCAGCCTATCTATATTGGAAACAATGAAAAAGCCTGTTTGAGAAAGAAAATGAAAGATGTGGTCAAAATTGATAAGAAAATTAGTATAAATCAGCCATCTAAATAGAGGCCAGGACTTATTGTCTAAGACAGTGGAAGAATGACTGACTCTAAAGGTGTCTTGGAGATCATCAGGGCTGTCCCTCCCATCACAGTCTCAGAGTGCAAGCACCTGCAGAGCAGAACAATTTTAAAGGAAAGGAGAGCACACCTCCTGCTTAGTGCTACTTCATCATGGGCTCTGCTCTTCACACTCCATTTCTACACTCCTCAACTGCCCCAAGTGTAGCTCCGGGGGGCCTGGTATGGTCAGTGCTGTACCCTGAAAAGCTGTAGGGGCTTAACTGCCTCCACCTAGATTTCCAAAAAATGCCCTAAGAGCTGAAGGACCCAGGCAGAGAGTTGCTGTGGAGGCAGGGCTACTGCAAAGAACTAGGGCAATGCCCAGCAAATTTAGGAAGGTGGAGCGACACTCATGTCTACCCCAGGTTGGTGGAGACATCAGCACTTCATTGCAGCCTAGGAAAGCTACAGGCACATTATTTCAACCCTTGAGGGGTGCAGTGTGGGTTGCATGCAGCAAAGCCATGGGAGCACAGCTGCTCAAAGCCACAGGAAGGAGCCCCCCCCAGTAGGTCCAGAAGGCATGACCTCCACTCTAGTGGTTTTAGAGGGCAGACCCACAAAGATTGTTTTAGGGCTGTAAGATTGAATGTTCTTTGCCTTGTTGGATTTTGGACTTGCTTAGGATATGTCACTTCTTTCTACTTTCCTATTTCTCCCTTGTATAATGGGAATGACTTTCCTATGCCCATTCCACCATTATACTTTGGAAGCACAGAACTAGTTTGACTTCACAGGCTGATAGCTGGAGGGGAACGGGGAATTTGCTCAGAATGAATCCTACCCTAAGTCTCACCCATATCTGATTGAGATGATATTTAGAAGGGACTTTGGAATTCAGACGTTTGAGTTGATGCTGGAATGAGTTAAGACTTTTGGGGTTATTTGGATGGAAGAAATGTATTTTGCATGCAAGAAGGAAATGAATTTGGGGGGTAAATCAGAATGTCAGAATGTAGTAAGTGCTTTTTATTTTATGTTGCCTCAGCATCTATTTTAAATACATTTAGCATTTTAATATTAGAAGCAGGGTTCAGTCACCCTTGACACAGTTCCTAGTACTATATCCCACCCAAATGGCTCCAGCTGGTGGCCAGAGATACAACTTAGAGGCATCTTTCCTGCCTAGCAGGCTGGGCTCACCATTTTCCTGCCAGTTCCTTTAAACTGGCCATCCATACAATTTGCCCAAGAACTTAATGTAACCATCTTTCAGTCACAGGGTGACCTCCTGGAACCAGAGCCCGCTTGTATTCAACTGAACAATTAAAGCTCCCCTTGAGAAACCTGTTTGGATAACACCCTGTACCCAATAAAAGCTCTGGTCCATGGGTCCCTTCTCTCTCCCTCTGCCTGCATTCCCGGTACATGGCCTCCAGGCATGCCATCTACACCCCCAGGTTCTGTAAGTACAAAAAGTCTTAAACTTCCACATGGTTTTGGTGTCATTGCAGTTGCACCTGCAATTGAACTCTTGATGGTAAGGCATGCCTTGAGAAGATTCATGCAGGTGGATCTCCTGCTGGTGTCATTGGCACCACTGGTGACTGCTGGAAACAACAGCTAAGTTAATGGAGAAGCTCAAAGTAGCTCATTCAAAACAGCCTCTCTTCGCAAATGTATATGTCAAAATCCTAACCCCCAAGATGATGGTATTAAGAGGTGGAGCCTTTAAGGAGGTTATTAGGACAGGGGGAAGAGCTCTCGTAAATGAGATTTTATTAAAGAGACCTGAGAGACGCCCCTCACTCCATCCATCATGTGAGGACACAGCAAGAAGATGCCACATATGAGCCAGAAAATGGTCCCTCACCAGACACCAGATCTGTCAGTGCCTTTATCTTGACTTCCCAGTCCCCAGAACTGTGAGACATTTTTGCCGTTTGAGAGTCACCTAGTCTATGCTATTTTGTTACAGCCATCCAAACAGACTAAGACAGACAGTAGTAACAACTATCACACTGAGGTAATGGGAAGGTGTGGTTCATTTATGTAAAGCAATTATATAAAACCTTTTACATAATTTATATAAAGCAATTTGGACAAAACTTGTATTTTCTCTCGTGACTATAAGTCATTAGTTGTATTGGGTGTATTAGCTGATGTAGCAGACCAGAATATACTTCCCCTAAATATGCCATGCTGGCATATGAATTATTTTGAGTTAGAGGCAATTGAGATAAAACAGACACAGGATGAGTTTTCTGCTCTCTCCCTATCTGCCTGAAAGTGGAACATAAATTCTTCTTGTGAAGGTATTCCACTTACCCTACTTTTTGTACCAGTGAGGGGAAGACAAAATTATCACCAGAGATGAGATGGCACTAAAAATAATTTACATAAACATACCTCACTAAGTAACTGTTATCTATCATTAGTGTCACCCATATATTTACCTTCCCACAATTTACCATCCCTAAAAAGCACAGAAATGCCTTTCCTTTGTCTTATCACTTCTCTACAAATTGATCATCCATTGTCTGACTGTCATAAAAGCCTCCAAGCCTAACTGCTTCTTTGGAGGTTTTCCTCTTCTTTATGAAGCCCTCTGTGCCTTATAAAACTTTTAATTTTAAATAAGTATGTATACTTTTCTCCTGTTAAATTGCTTTTGTCAGTTTATTTTGCAGGACCAGCCACTAAATATAAGAGGGTAAGGGGATTTTTTTACCTTCTCTACATTCATTTCTTGGGTTTATAGAAAGATTTTTTCCAGTACTCAGTACTTAGTAGGTGATAAATAAGTGCCCACTGACTGGATGAATGCTCTTTTCATCTTTATACATTTGCATGTGCATTTGTCCTCATTTGGAACATTGGCACCTTAATCCTTCTCTTCCCTCCAAAATAATCTGGTTAACTACTATAATTATTTTAAAAGTAGCCCTGCACCCCACTCCCAGCTTAGATAGCTTCAGTTATGGAACACGGAAAGGATGGGGAGAAAGATGAGATGATTTAGTTTTCTGGAATATTCAAAAATAACCACCACTTCTCCCTATGAAAGGTTGTACCTCCCTGCTCCACTGATGGCAGGTTTTACTATGTGACTTGCTTTGCCTAATTAAATGTGAGCAACAGGGTCCTATGCCATTTCCAAGAAAGTGCTGTAAGAGTCAATGTGTGGATCGCCACTGTCTTTGTCTGTTTAGGGCACTATAATGAAAATACCTTGTGAACAACAGTTATTCCTCACAGTTCTGGAGGTTGAGAAGTCCAAGATGAAGGTGCTGGCAGATTTGGTGTCTGATGAGGGCTTATTCCTCTTGGTAACTTCTTGCCGCATCCTCACATGGTAGAAGAGGCGGGGCAGTTCTCTGGGGCTCTTTTTATAAGGGCACTACTCCCATTCATGAGAGATCACCTCACCCTAGTCCCCCATCTTCTAATACCATTCCACTGGGAGTTGGGATTTCAACACATGCGTTTGGTGGGGGACATAAACATTCATGTTACAGCAGCCAGGCTACCTATTTCCTCAGCCACCTGCCACCAGCCATGCTCTTCCACTTGCCAGGATGCTGGAGAGAAAGCATACTGCTATGGTTTGGATGCAGTTTTTCTCCACCAAAACTCATGTTAAAGTTTAATTGCCAGTGCCGCAGCATTGGGCCCAGTGGGAGGTGTTTGGGCCATGGTGTAGATCATGAATACATTCATACCATGTCACAGGGGTGCATTTTTGCTCTCTCAGGAATAGATTCGCACCTGAGAGTGAGTTGTTATAAACCCAGGATGCCCTTTGCATTTGGCCCCTTTGCACCTCTTTGCTACCCCTTTGACCTTCCAGTGTGTTATGTTGCAGCAGGAAAAATTCTTGCTAGAAGCCAGTGCCATTCCCATGAACTTCCCAGCCTGCAGAACTGTGAGCTAGATAAGCCTCTTTTCTTTATAAATTACCACTTTCAGGTGTTCTGTTACAGAAACACAAAATGGATGAAGGCACATGGGCAGAGCCCTAGCTGACTCACAATGCACATGCATGAGTGAGAAATAGACCTCTGATGTTATAAGCTCCTGAGATTTTGGGGCCGTTTGTCACTTCAGCTTATCCTGACTGGTACAACATATTTGCTGCTCTTCTTCCTCTGAAGTGCTGCTCAGCCCTCTTCTTCCACTCTGGTGATTACATCAACTTCATGTCTTAAATTTTCCAAATCTGTATCTCAAGCCACAGTCCTCACCTTGTGGATAGCCTGCTGACACCACAAACACAGCATGTATAGAACCAAAGTCACTATATTTCTCTCCCAAAATCTGTATCTTTTTCCATTGTTCCTTTCTAATTCACACACTCAGTTAAAGGACTCTGAGATGTCACTGAGGCCATTCCCAAACCCATTCTCCCACTAGGGGATGAGCTTATTACTTCTACTCCTGCAATGTCTCCACTCTGTTTGTCCTTTGAAAACTCCTAACCACCAATCTGGCTTTACTTTTGTCACCTCAGTGCCTGCAAGAGCTCTTCAGCTTGTCTCCTTGCATCTCTTTCCTAAGATTGACATGCTCTGGGGTGAGGATATGAATGGAGATCTTAATGCTAAACATCTAAATACTTAAAACTTACAAATTAAGCTAAAGAAACTTGCAGTCTTGCCTTCTGAATTAAGGAATATACCTTCATAATGACCTGGAAGCTCAGTTTCAAATTGAAAGTGTTTAGAGTCCTCAGAGTTGTATGGTGAAATACTGTAGCACGTGAAGTACTGACTCTTGGACCTTGGCCCATTGTCCACACCCCCCTTATTTTCATCACAACTCCATCCCATAATAGAAGAGGATGTGTAGACAGTCATGAAAATTTTGGGCTTGCACATGTGAGATTCATCCACACCTCCTATAAACAGCCAGGCTTTGGTCACCCCTAGGCCTAGGGTGAAAATGTCAGCAGCACAGTCTACTCTTAGGGTGAACATCCAGGAAAGATAATGATTTGTGCCATGGAAGCAGGCCTGGAGTCATATGTGAATTTCAGGATCCAGAGTGAACTGAGCTCATTCTAGAGGGAAGGACATAAGCTTGGGTAATCATGTTTTCTTGGCTCATGTACTTTTGCACTATGGATAGAAGCAGGACTAGAGATGAGCCAGAGAGGGTCCTTCTAAAGTGGAGGGTTCAGGGCAGGGGACTCTTTTCCTGGATCTAGAGCAATTACTTAATTCATAATCATGCACAACATTTATTGAGCACATTGGACTGCCAAGCATTGTTCTAAATTCTTTGCCAACAAAGAAACTCAGGCATATCTCTTAATTTGCCCAAGTCACACAGTTCATAGAAGGCAGAGCTAGGGATTAAAGCCAGAAAATTTAGGCTGGACAAGGTGGCTCATGCCTGTAATCCCAGCACTTTGGGAGGCTGAGGAGGACAGATCACCTGAGCTCAGGAGTTCAAGAGGAGCCTGGCCAACATGGTGAAACCCTGTTTCTACTAAAAATACAAAGATTAGCTGGGTGTGGTGGTGCATGCCTGTAATCCCGGCTACTGAGGAGCTAAGGCTGGAGAATCGCTT
The DNA here is from genome assembly GCA_004027715.1 of Plecturocebus donacophilus. Classification (NCBI taxonomy): domain Eukaryota; kingdom Metazoa; phylum Chordata; class Mammalia; order Primates; family Pitheciidae; genus Plecturocebus; species Plecturocebus donacophilus. The sequence goes on from PVKP010015173.1 coordinate 10,370, forward strand.
GAACCCAGGAGGCAGAGAATGCATTGAGCCAAGATCATGCCATTGCACTCCAGCCTGGGCGAAAGAGCAAGACTCTATCTCAAAAAAAAAAAAAAAAAAAAAAAGCCAGACAATTTGATCCCAGAACTACTACACATATCATGCTACATTGTCATTAGAATCACCTTCTAAATCACAGATATAATTGAGCCCATCTCCTAGTCACCAAAATGCAGTGTTACCCAGTGAGAGTAGCAGAGTGGAAAGAAAACAAGATGTGAAGCCAGAAGATTTTGGTTTCAATGCAAGCTCTACCATCTGCTAGCTGTGTTTCTGAATCAAGGAACTTTACCTTTTTATAAAATTAGGAGAATAACAATTCTTCCTTCACTGAGGACTAAGTGAGTAGTGAATGTGAAAAGCTATAAAGCTCTGTTATTATTAAGCCTGTTATTATTAAGATCATATTCCAGTTACTGTATACTGGATGTGCAATAAATTATTCTAAATGTATTGCCATCAAAGAACCATTTACTATGCTCCTGAAGTCCATGGATCAGGAATTTCAACAGGGCATTTCCTTTGCTCCACAATATCTGGGGTCTCAGCTGAAAGACTTGAGGGCTGGGAGCTGGAGTCACGTGAATACTTCCCATTCCACTTGTGTGGTAGTTGATGCTGGCTGTTGGCTGAGACCTTATCTAGGGCCAAGGGCTAGGACACTCACACGGGGCTTCTGCATGTGGTCCAGGCTTTCTTACATCATAGTGGTTGGGAGATTGAAATAAAGAGGGAGAGAGAGACTGGGGGGATATATGCTTTTTATGGCCTAACCTCAAACTAATGGAATATCACTTCTGCTGTTCTATTGGTCAGCTCGGTTACTGTTTGCCCAGATTCAGGCAGAAGAGAATGAATTCCATCTTTTGATGGGGAGTGACAAAGTTCTGGAAGAGCATATGAGACTTGAAAATATTACTGTGGCCAATTTTGGAAAATATGATTGGCCACAGGTGGTCACGAGCTTAATTATCATCCATATGTAGACTAATTCCTGATACCCTAACGCAGCACCTCAGGCAATCTGCAATCTGGCCTCCTTTTCCCTGTTCTCTTACTTTAATATTCTGTGCCTATCTTGCTGAGTCATGGTGTCTCAACACTACAAGGAACTTGCATGTTGACCTTTTGGATGCACATACTGTTCCTTCTACTTGGAATATTCCCTTTCCCCATATACAGTGACTATGGACATTCTACTCTTCCCTTTGGTGAGCTCTGTCCTCTTCTAATTCATAGAATTCTAGGCTAAGTAGAGCCAACCCAGCAATAGACATGATTTCAAATATTTAGCTGCACTGTCAGTTTAGAAACTAGAGGTATCATAACTGCAGTTCTTACCTAAGTATCTATAGATGGTCAGTTGTGTTGTGATTGTCTCCTTTCACTAAACAGTGAGCTATAGAGTAGCAGAATATGCCACCCTAAAATATGCCACTTAGGCAAAAAGATTATTTTGAACTAAAGGCAATTGAGAACAAGATGATCAAGAAAAACTCTTTGTTCTGTTCCTATTTGCCTAAGATCAGGACACTAAATTGTAAAGGTGTTCTTTCTCCCCTCTCTACTAAAAAGAATGAAAGTTAATCACTAGAATCAACTTTAGATACTATCAGCCTAGAGATGGCACCAGAGGAATCTACATAGCAAACTTTACTAACTAGCCCTCATCTTCCATTATTTATATATTTCCTTTGCTCCAATTTGCCATCCTAGAAAGTCAAAGTCCTTTTCTTTTGTCACTTCCTTAAAATTTTATTTTATTAAGATGCTGCGTTAAGTTTAAAAATTTTGGCTACCCCCTGCGTTAAGTTTAAAAATTTTGGCTATACCCCTATGTGTATGCATCAAACAAATGCTAATACATTTATTTGTTTTTGTAGGAAACCAGAATATACCACCTTGAAATATGCCTCTTTGGCATAAGGATTATGTTGAGCTGATTATTCTGAGAAGTTGCAGACACAGGAGGTGTCTTGGAAGCAGAGTAGAAGCTGCCCTTTTGTAAGGAAAATGTAAATCTATAAAGGAAATATCCTTTTGTAAGGGTATCTTCTTCTCTGTACCAGGAATAGAAGAATGACTAAATCATGAGAGCCTTTTGCTAATGGAGAAGGCACAGCCTTAAATCTGCATAACAAACCTAACCCTTGCCCATGCTTTATCTCATCATTATAATAATCATTATCATCATATGCCCTCCCCATACCCTTCTTGCTTTGTTTCAGCAAACGATGGTATTTAAGCCTGAATTCAAGGATAGCTCTTTCAGATTTGCTTATTTCTCTGGATATCTCCTGTATGAACATGACCTATACATGTTTTTAAACTTCTGTTTGTTTTTCTCTTGTTAATCTGTCTTTTGTTACAGGAGTCTCTTCCAATTAAGAGTTATGAAGAATAGAGAGAAAATTATTTTTCCTCTCCTACGTTTTTCTCTTGTTAATCTGTGTTTAGTTAGTTCAATTTACAGGCCATAGCTGGAGAGCCTAAGATGGGTAGAGGGAAAAGGTTTTTTCTTCCTCTACAGAGCTTTCTGGGTTTATTTCTCCTTATCACACCCTGCCTTCACTCTTACCCCTTCCCCTTCCTACTTCCAGCCAGGTGTAGTGCCTAATAGACGCTCAGTAATATTTGTTTGTTCAAGCTTCTCTGTCCTCATTAATTCACCTAGGATTTTCTCTTAATGCACAGATTTTCCAGGGAATAGATCGAGCCAAAAAATTGAATTTGGCTGTTTCAGGTTGAATTTTTCAGATGTTTAAGCATTCTTTTTTCTGTTTGTTAGAAATCTTTATTTATACATGGCTACTGAATTGCCTTAGTTTGCTGTATTTTTTTTTTAAATCTCTTTTATTTAAGCAGCTGGTTGTTTAAAGGAACTCTCCAAATTCACTAGTTCTCTTCATTTTATAATAATATGATATTATAGTTTCTGCAAGTTTTGAATAATCACAAACTCTTCTTATATCTAGTGTAATTTAAATGCTTTTGGAAGCCATTGGTTGATTTGTGAAATACTTACATTCTTTTGCACTTGTGTAACTCCCCAGTAGTTTCTTCTTACCTGCTGTACAGAAAAGCCAATACCCTGAGACAGCAGTGTTGCAGAAAGAAAGTGTTTTCTTATTGCAAAGCAGCCAAGTGGAGAGGATGAGAGATATTTCTCAACTCTGCCTCCCTGAGAACTCAGAGACTAGGATTTTTAAGGATAATTTGGCAGGTAGGGGGCTCGGGAATGGGTATTGCTGATTGGTTGGGGATGCAATTATCATCAGTTTCTAGGTGGAGGTGATAGAACCATTGAGTCAGTTTTTTTGGTATGAGTTGTAAGTTGGGGTAATGTTGGTTGGTCATCAAAATTCAAACATCTGAAAAATATCTGAAAGATCAATCTTAGGTTTTATAATAGTGATGTATAGAAACAAGTAGGGAAGTTTCAGATCTCATGATTTTTGCTACATGACTCCTGAGCAGTAAGAAATTATAGGAAAGCAAGCTAGGGGCCAGGCACAATGACTCATACCTATAATCCCAACAATTTGGGAGGCTGAGGTGGGTGGATCATTTGAGATCAGGAGTTCAAAACCAGCCTGGTCAACATGTTGAAACCCTGTCTCTACTAAAAATACAAAAATTAGCCAGGCATAGTGGTAGGCATCTGTAATCCCAGTTACTTGGGAGGCTGAGGCAGAAGAATCACTTGAGCCCAGGAGGTAGAGATTGCAGTGAGCAGAGATTGCACCTCTGCTACACTCCAGCCTGAGAGACAGAGTAAGACTCTGTCAAAAAAGAAAGACAGAAAGAAAGAAAAGCAAGCTAGGGATAATGAATGGCTGGTTATTGTTTAACTATGCCTACAACTTAGCAGAATTCAGGTCCCTGCTTTAATCCTAACCTTGTGGCCTTCTATTAGTCTTAAAAAGGCAGTTTCAGTCCCCAGAAGGGGGGCAGTTTTAAGAAGGACTATTATCATCCTTGCTTCAAAGTTAAACTATAAACTAAATTCTTCCCATAGTCAGTTTGGCCTATGCCCAGAAATGAATAAGGGCAGTTAGCTTGTGGTTAGAAGGAAGACGGAGTCATTTATGTTATATTTCTCTCTGTGTTATAATATTTGAAAAGTCAGTTTTCACTTTTTTGTACATAATGTTTAGGATATACAAACTAAATCTACTGCAGAGTTATGGAAATATCCAAATGAAAATTTGATTATTACCCTTCAGTAAATTGCCTTTTATTGAACTTTGCTCATCTATCTTTTTTAATTCTTTTTTTTTTTTTTTTTTTTTTTTTTTTTTTTTTTTTTTTTTTTTTTTTTTTTTTTTTTTTTTTTTTTGAGACAGAGTTTCACTTGTCACTCGGGCTGAAGTGCAGTGGTGTGATCTCAGCTTACTGCAGCCTCAACCTCCCAGACTTCAGCGAGCCTCCCAGGTAGCTGGGACTACAGGCACACACCACCATGCCTGTAGTGGCTAATTTTTGTATTTTTTTGTATTTCCAACTCCAGAGATGGAGTTTCGTCATATTTCCCGGGCTGGTTTTGAGCTCCTACGTGAAGTAATCTGCCTGAGTCAGCTTCCCGAGGTTTTGGAACTACAGACATAAGCCACCACACTGGCTATCTTTTTAAATTCTTTAACTCCCTTTTCTCTCCTAGCTTCTGTCATTCCTTTTCAACCCATATCTCTATAGTATAGAGAAGAAAATTGTTAAAGACCAGAAGTGAACATGTTAAATTGTCAAAGCATTTGGTGATTACTGGATGGGAGTCCTACCATGTCAGAATAGAAGAGGTCATTAGAGCAATCAAGTCCACTTCTTTAAATTTAATGGATAGTGTTTTAGTCTGGGAAGCTATAACAAAATACCATAAACTGAGTGGCTTATAAACAACAGAAATTTATTTCTTACACTTCTGAAGGCTGCAAGTCTAAGATCAAGATACCAGCATGCTCAGTGTTTGGTGGGGGCCTGCTTTATGGTTCACGGATGGCACCTTTTTTCCATGTTGTCACATGGTAGAAAGGGCTAGCCGTCTAGCTCTCTGGGGTTTCTTTTATAAAGGCACTATTCCCAGTCATGAGGGCTCCACCTTCATGCTATAATCACTTCCCAATATTCACAAAAGACAATATTGCCTTTGGGATTTAGTGTGTGCAATGCATTTTGCACACACACATGCACTCATACTCACATAGATACATATATACACATATATATATGCATATATATATGATCTCATCTCCTAACACCATCACCTTGGAGGTTAGGTTTTGACATATAAACTTTTAGGGGACACAGACATTCATACCAAAGCAGATGAGGAAACTGAGACTCATTTACTCTGGAGGCTCTTCACAAGTCCTTCTCGGATATAATGCGAATGACAGAAAGAAGGACAAAACAAAAACAAAAAACCCAAACCCCAACATAAAAACAAATATTCTTGATCTGAAAAGGATCTCCACTGTCAAAGGGGAAAGTTCACGGTAAACACTGTGGGGTCTTCAGACCCCTTCAGACCCCTTATAGCCAAGCAGGACCTTAGCCTATTCCCTCAGAGCAAGGGGAGAGGAATTACAAACACTGGAGTTTAACATGCTATTCTTACTAATAAGAATAAGCTCTCTTAGCTACAACCCCAAAAATGCCACGAGATGTCGAGAGAAGATTCATAATGACACTTAAGTTTGCAAAGGCTCTCATTTTGAAACTGCAGCCATAACACATTACCTACGTCATACTGAGCTCATATTTAATTCTGACAAAGGACAAATACGAGGTGGTGAGAACTTGATGTTTTTTCCTCTGTCACTGGAGAGGAGACGTGTTGGGCCATATTGTTTTTGACACAGTGCCTCAATTAGGTCTTAAAGAATAGGTAGCACATGCTTGATGAAACAGGAGATGCTACGCTGATCTGGGGAGAATTTAGCAGCTTGGTTTGAGGTTTAAGCTTGATGTTCCCCCACCAGGGACCCACCAGTCACAATAATTACATTGCTGTCTTCTCATAATATGATTTATTTAGATGTTGCTTTATGAATTAATTCCCTCTAATTGCTGCTCCTCTCACTGTAAATCAAGGTTTCTTGCTTTCTGTAGTATGACGAACATGATCCTACAGTGCGATAATTAGTCCAATTAGGAAGCAAGGCAGATGTGGGAAACCAATTAGTTTCAGGAATATGTCTGTGCCTATGTATCCCAAGCACTGTTCAATTGAAATTTAATAGCAACTTAATAAAACATTGTTTTATTCATAAACTATCTCTTCCTTCCAAGCTCCCATTTGTTTGTTTATCTGTTCATTTCTAGAGGAGCCAGTGCCAACCTGCTTCATGCTTGGTTGGCGAATCTCTTTCCATGCAGAGATTATTATTATTTTCTCCCTGTGGTGAAAGTGAAGGGATCCTTATTTGTAGAGGGAGGCAGAGACCACTGGTTTAGGAAAAGGGTAAGTTTTTGGCACCTTCCCCTTCTTTATCTTAAATATAACCATCATGATTCAGGGATGTAAACCAGGAGACGACAACAATGCATTTTACACACACACACACACACACACACACACACACACACACACACATATGCACACACACACACATGCACACACACACACACAGAAACAGGCACTCATACACACGTACAGATACATATACGCATACATACATATATGCATACACATATATGCAGATGCACACATACATGTAGACACACGTACATGTAATTCCTGTCATGGCCCCTCGAAGGAACCCTGGGCTCAAGCTCCTCTCGTGTCTATCAATCTCACTGAAGCTTCTGCTGCCTGAGTCTGGGTCTGACTCAAGGGACGTCCCATTTCCTGAGGTTTATTCAGCTGGGAAATGGGAACAAAGTCAAGTGTTAACTCTGTGCTTCCAAATATAATAACTTATTTCTCAAAGTTCTGAAGCATTAACTCACAAAACACTGAAAACAAAAGGGTTTAACACTACAAACCGATTGTGCTCCAATTTGCGGGAAAGGACTGCATATGACAGCATCCTGTTATGTGCAAACCATTTAACCAAGTGTAAAAAGAGGAAGAGGGTTATCCCAGCCCTTGATCTAGTTGAGAGTCTGAGGTTGAAGCCGTGTGCATAGTGAGGAAAAACTGATATTTCTCTATTTGGTGAGCGACAAGAGGATATGGGGAACCCCACGTGTCGGTGGGCAGACAGCTGACTGACTCTCACTGATACCCCAGCCCAGTTCTCTCTGCAAAGTGGAAGGCAGGAAGGAGTCCCTTCCACTTTCCTTAGGGAGTGTGGACAACCTAAAATCTCAGACAGAAAGGGACCCTTAGAGAGTGCAAAGTTCTTTCTATTTCACAGAAGAATCTGAAGCCTGAGAAGGGAAATAACTTCCTTCCCCAAGGTGGCACAGCTAAAATTAGCTCAAGAGTCTCTTGACATGTCGTGCCATGTTCTGCACAGCATTCTGCTGCCTCTCTTTGGGGAATAAATCTCTACTTCCAGAACATCTACAAACAAGAGTTATTAAAAAAATCTATCACCAAACAATCACAGTTACTGAAAATCCCTATTCACTGTTCAGTCTGATAGGTAAATTACCCAACTTTGATTTATGTAACTCATTATCATTGCACAGTCGCTGCAGTGATATGCTCCATTTGTCTCCTTGATCATTATGTGGTTGGTTTTCTCTGTCCTGAAAGCAAGACCTTAATAATAACCAACAAGGGTAATACAATTAGCAAGATGTGGCATTAACGTGTTCAGTTGGCCCTTTGTGTGTGCATGTGGGCATGCTTGTGTGTGTGTTTGGGAGGTGAGGGTGTTGAGAATGTTCAGTGTAATAGTTAACTGAGTCCGTCTTTTGGGAAGAGCAACCTTTTTCCCTTCTGACTCAGCAGAGCGATGGGATATATGAAAGTTCTGTTTACATCCTCAGACAATTCAATCAGGAGACCCTTGGGTAAAAATTGGAGTCTGTGGGTCATAGGAAGAGGGAATAATGTCAGTGCGGAAAGGAAGAGAAAGGATTGTGATAAATCTGTGGCAGATTTCAGAAGATGGTTTCCTGGTGACCTGGGGGATGAGGTCATTCATCCCAGCTCGCAGAAACTCATGATTGCTCTTCTGATTGTATCTCTCCCTTGGGGGACATGTAACAGTGTTCAAGCTACAAATGCCCACCATTCTGGAGTAGATGATTCACCAACCTCAGCTGATTGAGAGGGTTAAAATGGAAGCAGGAGGAGCAGAAATGCCTTTCTTAGGCTTTCACTGGAAGAGGCACTCTTTTGCAGGGTGGCGGGAAGGGCCGTGGAGGTGGTTAAAAAGGTAATTATCAATCAAACCAAGGTAGTTTTTTTACAAGTTTGATGCAATATCTGAAAATTCAATATAATCTGATTTGACAAATACTTATTAAAGGATACCCAACAGTTAAATATAAGTGTGTAACACACTGGAGCGTATGGGTTATTTAAAGAAGACTAGTCCAGATTCCTGGCCTCAGAGGAGTTGACAGTCTATGCAGGCAGAAGTAAATGGTCCAAGTACCTATAAGACAAAGTAATCTATGATGAGTGATACAGGAAGCATTCAAGTGTGGTGAGGTGTCAGAGAGAATGGTTGAGGAAATTAGGAAGCTTTTTGGAGAATGAATATGTGAGCTGTATCTTGAAAAACGGATGGGTTTTGGATATGTAGAGAAGGGCATTGCAGGCAGGAGGGGCAGCACAGAAGTAGGGGTGGGAGAGAAGATGTCACTTTAGGGAGTAGCAACTCCCCAGGCCATCTAGCACCACAATAGCAATCAGCTGTGAATGTGGTTTGGCATGGAACATGGGGGCCAAAGTACCTGGCCTGAGTTTAGTGGGCCCTGGGCAGTGACAGCATCTTCAGCCATATTCTTGGGACTTTTGCTAACACAGAAACCATTTCAGTGATTCATTCCATCTGCTCTGCCAAATGATTGTTTCAGAAAATGAAATGCATCAACCCATTGCAAATGACATATTTAATTCTATGCCCCTCACGGCTCTTATTAGATGAGTTTTCAAGCACACAGCCCTTGCAGCCTTATCTACAATGGTAATATTAAGTTATTCATGAGTCCAAAGACTTGTAAACTATTGCTGTGAGGTAAGCGTTTGCAATAACAGAGCAACATAATTTTTCTCTGTTACTAATAGGGGAGGGGAGGATAATAAAAATAAGAGTTATTTAAGTTTTTCTTCAGGGGCCCCAAGGAGAATAAAGAGGCCACAGTTTCTCTCATGTCTGTTACTTGGAGAGCAATGGAAGCCAGGACAAAGACTCAAAGACTTCTTCACGGCTTTCCCCAGGGCTCCCATTGATTGTGCGGAAGAGCTGCCTTTGGGGCATCTGCTTTCCCAAGCAATCAATGCAACAACACGAGTGAGAAATGAGTAACAGCAACTGCTTAGCATCCATTCTTCCTTGTAATTAATATCACGTGGCTGCACAGACAGCCAGAAGCTGTCTGGTGGAGAAATGCTCATTCAGGGAAACCAAGCAACAAACAAACAGACACGAAAACGTGTTTGCATACAATTCTTGGAAAATGCAAAAGAGAAAGGGCTTACCTCAAAGCTGTCTATAACTGAATTATCACTAGAGGTTTATGTTTGTCCTATTTTTCCTTTTCCTCTGACAAATCAGCTTATATATTTCTTGCAACGGAGACAAGCACTGTCTTAATTGTTCCATTAAAACAGGTGTTGAAATGTTACTAATTGTCAAATGCAATTAAGTGTAGCAACATGTCACAGGTAAATTAACGAGAAGCCAGGTGCTTGGCGGGTAGTGCTCAGCATTCAAGTGGATGGGAATAATTGTTATCCTTCCTGGAGGTGACTCCTGCTTGCCTAACCATGGAGCATTATGCACTGAACTGGCCCTGATCACAGTTTTTAAGTGTTTCTGACTCATCAGTGGCCATTTGCTGTGAGTTGTTTTTAGCTACTCTGTCTCTCAAAGCTTGATAGTGATGTTATGAGCAGGGTGTTGGTAATTTTAAAAGGAAAAGACAATTGTTTCTCTTGAATAAACCAGAGAAAAGGAACAGTATTTGCAAAGCATCCAGAGGCTTACATCTGGAACTCTCTACCCATCACCCTTTACATGCCATGACAGAGATAGAGAGCAGCCATAGTGCCTGATTGTCCCATGAAGATGTGTTGTGAAACCAGATGTCTCCCAAGGTAAAAGCCGAAGATGAGCTGGAAAACACAGAGAGCTACAGAGAGCTGCACCCGTAAGGTTACAAGTGCCTGACGGACATGGTCCTGTTGCCTCTGTAGGTTAGTTAGGTTTCGCATTCCTTCATTTGATTTCCTATTTATTTTTCTTTCGACATGCTATCTGCAGTGGAACACACAGAAGTGTAAAACATAACCTTATGCCCTCTGCTTTCATTTTCAACTACAGTCACGTACCACATGATATTTCAGTCATTGACAAATCACATATACAATATTGGTCCCGTAAGATTATAAGGGAGCTAAAAAATTCTGATTGCCTACTGACGTAGCTTTCATCACATCGTGGCTCAACACATAACTTTTTCCATGTTTAGATATGTTTAGATATACAACTGCCTACCATTGTGTTACAGTTGTCTGCAGTATTCAGTACAGAAACAGGCTGTACAGGTTTGTGCCTGGGTGTCACAGGCCATACCATATAGCTTAGGTGTGTAGTAGGCTATACCATCTAGGTATGCTCTATGGTGTCTGCACAATGACAAAATTGCCCGAGATACATTTCTCAGAACATGTACCTGTTGTTAAGTGACACATTGAATGTATCTTATCTAGATTAAGCACACACATTTTCAGCTAGCTTGTAAGCTGTTAACAGTAGGTACTGGGCCCTATTCTTTGAATCTGAAACACTTAGCACAATGCCTGGCACATATTAAGAACTCAGTAAGTATTTAATGAACAACCAAAAATAGAAAGGAGGGAAAGAAAATTTCTTTTCGGGAAGACGGTACACTAAGTTAGGTAGAAATGCCAAAATTTCCATGGCAGATGGTGCAAGAAGAAATTAAAAGACTTGGGGAAGTAGGCATGTTATAATGGATATAATATGTAAGGCTGGAAAAAAATACCAGATGACTATGTTCCATGGGAAGTTTCAGAGGTAACAATAAGAAATGCAATGTTGAGAGAGACACCAGTATCACTAAGATTAGCGATGGTTTCCTCTGTAGACCAGGCCTGGCTATAGAAGATACTGCTTTAGAAACAGGCTCACTAATAGCAATGGTGATGATAATACCCTGTGAAAATAGTGGCTAGGTGGTAGTACCTGTCAGATTCCAGGTTGGTGCAATTATCATAAATAGCAACAAAGTTACAATGGAATCCAAGGGCTCCTGCCCTGCAGAGAGTTATGGAGATGTTAATAGAACACAGCACCCTTTAAGGACAAAATACACAGGCAGCTAACATGAGTAATGCTTAATCTGTATAATACAAAAAATCAGGGGTGAATGATTAGGAGGCAGATAGCAGTTACTCCAAGAAAATGTCATAATTCCTTGCTCAGTTGTCGGATTTCAGTTGGTAGGTTTGAAATCCATTGACAGAAGGGGAGACTGGATTCCCAGGAGGAATCCCGGGAACACCATAGTGTACACATTATTGAGTTACCAGTCTTTCTCCATAGGGATTGTAGTCATTTGCTCCACTGGAAAAAGGAGAAACACTTAAACAGTTTAAGAACTCTTGGGCACGAGACCTGAGTAGACATTGTACTTGAAAACCAAGAAAGTCACCATGCCTCACAGATACAGTGAGAGTGTAGGGAGACCAGGTAATAAACAGGGTTTGGGACTAGGCCTGGCTCATAATGGGTCCAATAGGTCTTCAGATACACCAAATGGCAATTTCCCTCATCCCTAAATGTGTAATTGGAATAAACATACTTGGTAGCTGGCACATCCCCATTAGGCATTGGCCTGAGGGCTAAGCGTTATTGCAGTGGGGGAACGGCAAGTGAAGGCCTCTGAATCTGCCACCACTCCCCCTCCAGGCAAAGATAATAAATCACAGTAAATATGACATCCCAGTGGAAATAACAGAAATTAGTTCTGGTCTTAAAGAACTAAAAGATGTAGGGGTAATAGTTTCATCATTATCTCCATTTGCTTCATGAATCTGGCCTCTGTATAAACAAACAGAGTCTGTAGGATAACAATGAATTATCAAAAATTCAAGCAAGTAGTAGGTGGAATTGTAACTGCCTTTTGCTGTAGCAGATTAAGATGTCTTTGGGCTACACTATGTACAGATATTGACTGGAGAATGTGTAAAAGATACTCGGAAACCATATTCACTTGGAATGGGTATTGATATATATCTACAGTTTTGTCCCATCCTCTTCCATCCTCGGTCATAATATAGTCTAAAGAGGCCTTGGTTGTTTCGATATCCCAGATATGTCACACTGAACCCCTATATTGATGGCATCTTGCTAATCAGAGTGGATGAGCATTGGAGGCCTTGGTGAGACACATGCACTCCAGAGGGTAGGAGATAAACTCTGTGAAGATTTAGGTATTCTTTAGATAAGTAAAATTTTTAGGGATCTAAGATTAGAGTTTGCTGGGATGCTGTCTCCAAGATAAAGAGAAATTTATTGTGTTTTACACCTCCCACCATGAAGAAAAATATACAATACTATTTGAATTCTGGAGGAAGATGTTTCACACTTTGAGATATTGGATAGCCCAGATACCAGGTGATAGGCAAAGCTGTAAGCTTTGAGTGAACTGAGAGCAGCAAATAATTTTCCAGTGGATTCAGGCTGGTCCTGTTTCTTGGGCTATTCAGTCATGCAGACCTAATGCTAATAGAATTGCCATTGGTGGGAAAAGATGTACTGTGGAGTCTTTAGAAAGTCCAGCGAGAATTCAACATAGTACTGGAAGTCCTAGCTAGAGCAATCAGGCAAGAGAAAGAAATAAAAGGCATCCAAATTGGAAAAGAAGAAGCTAAATTGCTCTTTTTGGAGATGACATAGTCTTATATACAGGAAAACCTAAAAACTCCACCAAAAACTTCTTAGAACTAATAAATTAGGTAAAGTTGAAAGATACAAAAATAACCTACAAAGATTAGTAGGGTTTTTATACATCATTAATGAACTAGCTGAAAAATAAATCAAGAAGACAGTTTCATTTACAATAGCTCTTTTAAAATACCTAGGAAGAAATTTAACCAAAGAAGTAAAAGACCTCTGCAAGAAAAACCTCAAAACATTGATGAAAGAAATTGAACAGGGCACAAACAAATGGAAAGACATCCCTTGCTTATGGATTGGAAATATTAATATCACTAAAATGATCGTATTAGCCAAAGCAATCTACAGATTCAATACAATCCCTGTAAAAGCACCAAGGATATTCTTCACAGAAAAAGAAAAAAAAATCCTAAAATTCATATGAAACCACAGAAGAGCCCAGATAGCCAAGGCAATCATAAGCAAAAAGAAGAAAGCTATAGGCATAATGCTACCTGACTTCAAAATATACCACAAAGCTATAGCAAACAAAACAGCATAGTACTGGTATAAAAATAGACACATAGACCAATGGAACAGAATACAGAACCCATAAATAAATCTATGTATCTACAGCCAACTGATTTTTGACAAAGACTCCAAGAATATACATTGTGGAAAAGATGTCCTCTTCAATAAGTGGTGTTAGAAAAACTGAATATGCACATGCAGAAGAATAAAAACCGATCTCTATTTGAGTTAATAATCAATTCAAAATGGATTAAAGATTTGAATGTACGGGCCAAAACCATAAAACTACTAGAATAAAACTTAGGGTGAACACTCTAGTACATTGGTCTAGGCAAAGATTTCATGACTAAGACACCAAATGCACGAGCAACAAAAGCAAAAGCAGACAAACGTAACTATATTAAACTAAAAAGCCTCTGCACAACAAAAAACAATCAACAACACGAAGAGATAACCTGTTGAATGAGGGAATATATTTGCAGATCCTTCATCTGGCAAGGGGCTAATATCCAGACTATACAAGGAACTCAAACAACTCAACAGCAAAAAATCAAAATAGTCCCATTAAAAAGAGGGCAAAGGATCTGAATAGGCATTTCTCAGAAGAAGACATACATATGGCCAACAGGTATATGAAAAAAAATGCTCAAAATCACTAATCATCAGGGAAATGCAAATCAAAATCACAATGATACATCATGGTTTTTTTGTTAGAATGGATATTACCAAAAAGATTGAAAGTAACAAATGCTGCTGAGAATGCAGAGAAAAAGGAGTTCTTGTGTAGTGTTCATGGGAATGCAAATTAGCACAGCCATTATGAAAAGCAGTATGGAGGTTTCTCAAAATATTAAATACAGAACCACCATATGATACAGCAATCCTCCTACTAGCTATTTATCCAAAGGAAAGGAAATTAGTATGTTACGGGGATAACTGTACCCCTGTATTCATTGCGGCACTATTCACAATAGCTAAGATATGGAATCAACCTAAGTGTCCATCAATGGATGAACAAATAAGTAAATATTATATATATACACAATGAAATATGACTGAGCCATAAAAAAGAATAAAGTCCTGTCATTTACAGAAACATGGATGGAACTGGAGGTCGTTATGTAAAGTGAACAGAAAAACAAATATTGCATGTTCTCCCTCACATATGAGAACTAAGAACGTTGAGTTCAAGGAGGTAAAGAGTAAAATGATAGCAGAGAAGAGAAGGGCATGTGTGGTGGGGTGGGAGTATGCAGGGATGAAGAGAGGCTGGTTAATGGGTACAAACATTAGTTATGTAGAAGGAATTCTATAGGTGTTCCATAGCATAGTAGAGTGACTATAGTTAATGATGTATTGTGTATTTCAAAATAGTAAGAAGAGATTTGAAATGTCTCCAACTCAAAGAAATGGTAACTGTTCAAGGCAATCCTAAATACTAAATCAGGATACCCTAAATACCTGATTTGATCATTACACATTATATGCATGTATCAAAATATCACATCTACCACATGAATATGTAGAAATATTATGTATCAGGAAAGAAGGAAGGAAGAAAGAGAAAGAAAAGAAAAGAAAGAAGGAAGCAAGGAAGGAAGGAAGGAAGGGGGGGAGGGAGGGAAGGAGGGAGGAAGGAAAAGGAAAGGAAGCCGTCCAATGAGAGAATCACAACATAGATACCTAGAATTCTTGGACAAGGCTATGTCATCTATAACAGAGAATTGCATACCATCTGAAAAACAGCTCATAAAGTGTTACTGCTCCCTGTAGGGCTAGACCTGATCATCAGACATTAGGTCACATGCATTTGGGATTGCCCATCATGAACTAGGTTCGTTCAGAGTCACCAAGTCATGAGGTCAGGAGGGTCTAGCTTTCTCATGATGGAAGTGATATATCTAGAATTGTACACAAATGAGGACCAAAAGGCACAAGCAAGCTGCACTATCAGGTGGCCCAGGTATCATGACCTCTGCCACAGTTACACCAGAACCTTTTCCTCAGCTCACATATGTGGCTACACGTGGTATTCCTTAGGTCCTGTTGATGAAAGAAGAAAAAACCTGATTGTGATTCATGGATGAGCTGGCTTGGTATGTGGGTATGTTTGGTAGCTGAACTATAGCTCTACTCAGGGTGAGAGTGATATGAAAATCTTCATAGTGGGAAGAGCTAAGGGAGCTCACCTAGTCATCCATTTTGTGTGTAAAAACAAGTGTTCCAAAGCTAGAATATATATAGACTCATGAGTTATGTGGAGTGGGTAGGCTGGCTAAGTAGGAGTTTGGATATAAAAATATTGGGGCCGGATGTGGTGGCTCATGCCTGTAATCCCAGCACTTTGGGAGGCCGACATGGGTGGATTACTTCAGATCAGGAGTTTGAGACAAGCCTGGACAACATGGTGAAACCTGTCTCTAATAAAAATACAAAAATTAGCCGGGCATGTGGGCAGGTACCTGTAATCCCAGCTACTCAGGAGGCTGAGGCAGGAGAATGGCTTGAACCTGGGGGAGGTTGCAGTGAGCTGAGATCATGCCACTGCACTCCAGCCTGGGCGACAGAGCAAGACTTCATAAGACTTTGACTCAAAAAAAAGATTGGAAGATTGGGTACAAGGAGGTATGGGCTAAGGGCATGAAGATAGATATATAGAAGCAGGCCTAAAGTGTGACGACTTCCATATCACATTTTTTTATGCCCATTGGAGCACATTCTACCATAGAACAGATATTACAGAACCAAGTATGTTGAAAGGATCTATCATTGGCCACTCCTGTGTTGGCACAATGGAGCAATCAATATGAGTCATACTGGCAGGATTGGAGGCTGCCCATGGGCATAGCAGCGTGAACACCCAAGGCTGATTTATCTACTGTCCCTGTCTCATGACCAACCTGCTAGCAACAGAGAACAACAGATTCAACACCATCCCTCAAGGAGAACAAGTGGCCACTTGGTGGCAAGTTGACTGTATTAGATCTCTTCTACTTTGGAAGAGGAAGCACTTTATTTATTTATTTTTCCTTTAACTTGTATTTTAAGTTCAGGGGCACATGTGCAGGATGTGCAGGTTTGTTACACAGGTAAATGTGTGCCATGGCGGTTTGCTGCACAGATCATCCCATCACTTAGGTATTAAGTCCAGCATTCATTAGCTATTCTTCCTGATGCTCTCTTCCTCCCCGCCCCACCTCTGACAGGTCCCATTGTGTGTCGCTCCCCCTGCTCATGTGTCCATGTGTTTTCATCATTCAGCTCCCACTTGTAAGTGAGAACATGCAGTGTTTGGTTTTCTGTTCCTGTGTTAGTGTGCTGAGGATAATGACTTCCAACTCCATCCATGTCCCTGCAAAGGACATGATCTTGGTCCCTTTTATAGCTGTATAATATTCCATGGTGTGTATGTACAACATTTTCTTTCTCCAGCTTATCATTGATGGGCATTTAGGTTGACTCCATGTCTTTGCTGTTGTGAATAGAAGGCAGCACTTTATTCTGACATAAATATACTCCTATTCCAGATATGGCTTTGCCTATCCTGCCAACAGGATCATAGCCAGATCACTACTGGAAGCTTGTAGAGTATCTAATCCATTGGCACAGGATTTCCCATAACATGGCATCAGTACATGGGACATACTTCACTGCCAAAGAGTTGAGCTAGTGAGCACTTGACCAAGGAATCTACTGATCATACCACATACAATACCACCTAAAAGCTGCTGACCTGATAGAGTGATGCAATAATCTATGCAAGGCACACAGTAGTGCCATCTCAGAGGATGCAGTGCTATCTTCAGGAAACAGGGTATACCTTAAATAAAAAATTTGTATAGTGCTATGCACCTAATAGGTAGAATTCATAAGTATGGAAATCAAATGGTAGAAACCAAATGATGGAAACCGGACCTCACTCCTAGTGAACCACTTGGGGAACATGCAGCCTCTGCCTCCCAGGTTTCAGAGATTCTCCTGCCTCAGCCTCCCAAGTAGCTGGGATTACAGGCACCCGCCACCATGCCCAGCTAATTTTTGTATTTTTAGTAGAGACAGGGTTTCACCATGTTGTCCAGACTGGTCTTGAACTCCTGATATCCTATTTTGCAAATTCCACCACTATTATTACTATTATTGGAATGCCCTTCTCTCCACAGTCCACATTCCTTGCTGCCTGTAACAGTCAATAGTAAATACTTTCCTTCCATGTTATAATTATTATCTAGTTTACCCTGTGGTTTCAGGCCTTGCTTAAAGGACCATCACTAAGGAAGCTTCCCTGACTGATCTTTTTCCATTCTGATCCAGCTTTAAAATGTGGGTCCCACGTCCCTTTCGTCTGCTGTTCTGTACCCTCTGGCATTGTGTTTGTTGCATTACAGTGCAGTGACTATTTATGAGTCTGAATTTCTTCTTCTGAGGTGAACTCCTAAATGCTGAGGACACGACCATGCCATTTTCCTTTTTCCAGCCCTGGTACCTAACACCATGCCTGGCTCATTGTGGACTCTCAATCCGTGTTTGTTGCAGAATGAAATGCATTTGGATTTTACTGTGGGAAAACAGAACAGGTAGTCTGAACATAGTTGTCATCATTGCCTAATTATTCTTGGGTGTGTACCTGCTTATTCAATTTAAGAGAAAGCTCCTGACATCGCAGAGAAGGTGCTTTTTCATTTATAGGTAATTTTTCTATCTTCCTGTACAGTGTGGTGCTCTCTTTTTCTCTTCTTTTCTCAGTAGGACCTGAGTAAACACTAATAGATTCACTGTAACAGGAGTGTAGAACAGAGCCCGGGTTGGCCCCAGGCAAAGTTGCAAAACAGCAAACATTTATCTTCAGTTCTTTACCATTTCTTTTCTATGTTCTTTTCCCACTTACAGTACTCCATTATCTCTGCTATTTCATCATCCTCATAAAGGTTACTTCTAGGAAAAGGACTGATTTAGTCATTTATAGCTTGGTGTGACTTTATTCATATGCTATCTTTTCCCGGAGTTCTTGCACTTTTGCCTCACTTTTGATTCGAGAACAAAAGACTGCATAAAAAGTCCAAAGGACTCCCTACCTACCCATCAGAGTATATGTTTTTGTTTTAAATTGCATTTTTGAAAATTAGTGCCATTATTTGACTCACATCTGCTTTCACCCTTGCATTGTATCCTCTAGGAGAATAGGAACCTGTTTCTGTTTTTGTTTTTGGAATTGTATCTCAGCACTCAGTATAGTGCTTAGTATACCGTGAGTAATTTATAAATAATGGCAAATGCACATTTATAAATGATTATACACATATAAGTACATTTATAAATAATGATTGAATAGTTGGGCAGGTGTTTTAGAGGTAGGCAGAGAAGCTCTGCCTTAGAGATTCCCACTGAGCTTACATCATCTGGCTCTCACCTCCTGTTTGCTCCGGGACTACACCCCCCACTGTTTCTCACCTGGCCTTTCACATTACCAGCAGCAATGGTGGGAGAGCAGGAGAGACTGAAGCTTGAGGAACACTGTCAGTTCTGAAGCCCCAGGAAGAAAGCCCCTGCTGGAAACGTCCGGGAGGGTGAACATGCTAACACATGGCAAGCATGGGGCGCTTTACTTGGGAAGGGCCCTAGACATCTTCCAGCTCAATGAACCGAGACACACATAAGTTAGGGGACTTAAACAGGGCCACTGTGTTAGTTTCTAGAGCTGCCATAACAAAGTGCCACAGACTGGGTGACTTAAACAACAGAATCGGATTTTCTCATAGTCCTGGAAGCTACAGATCTAAGATCAAGGTATTGTCAGGGTTGGTTTCCTCTGAGGCCTCTCTCTGGGACTTTAGACAGCTGTCTTCACAGGGGTTCCTGTGTCTTCATGTGGGTTCCTCCGTGTGTATCTGAGTCCTAAACTTTTTTCTTTTTCTTTTGTTTATGAGATGGGGTCTTGCTCTGTTGCCCAGGCTGAAGGGCAGTGGTGCAATCTCTGCTCACTGCAACCTCTGCCTCCTGGGGTCAAGCTATTCTCTTGCCTCAGTCTCCTGAGTAGCTGGGATTACAGGAGCACACCACCACACTCGGCAGATTTTTGTATTTTTAGTAGTAGAGACAGAGTTTCACCATGTTGGCCAGGTTGGTCTTAAACTCCTGACCTCAAGTGATCCACCTGCCTCAGCCTCCCCAAGTGCTGGGATTACAGGTATGAGCCACACATCTTTTCTAAGGACACCAGTCACAGTGGATTAGAACCCAACCATATGACCCAACTTAAACTTAATTACCTCTCTAAAGGCCCTATGTCCAAACACAGTCACATCAACATATGTGAGTTAGGACATCAACATATGATTTTTGCGGGGACACAATTCAGCCCATTATAATCATCAGGCAAACGGAGGCAGTATAGCCCAAGGGTTAAATGTACTATGTGTAGAGACAAACTAGATTTGAAACTCTGACACTGCCACTTAAAATCACGTGGGCCAGTTTTTCAATCTCTTGGTACCTTAGTTTCCTCTTCTGCTAAAAAAAAAAAATTAAAACAATTATGGCAACAGCCCTGTTAAATGAGATGATTCATGCAAAGTACAATGTGTGGATATTGTCAATACTTAATAACTGCCAGTAGTAGTAGCTATTGAGTTTGTGCTGTTACAGTTGTTATTCTTAGTTTCCTTTCCTTTTTTTCTTTCTTTTCCTCTTTTCTTTTTTTTTTTTTTTTTTTTTTATATAGAATCTTGCTTTATCACCCAGGCTGTAGTGCAGTGGCACGATCTCAGCTTACTGAAACCTCTGCCTTCCAGGTTTAGGCAATTGTCCTGCTCAGCCTTCCAAGTAGCTTGAACTACAGGTACATATTACTATGCCTGGCAAATTTTTATGTTTTTAGTGGGAATTGAATTTTGCCATGTTGGTCAGGCTGGTCTTGAACTCCTGGGCTCAAGTGATCCACCAGCCTTGGCCTCCCAAAGTGCTGGGATTACAGACATGAGCCACTGCTCCCTGCCTATTAGTTTCCTTTTCTGGAAATAGGGCTAACTGAAATGCCCACCTACTTCTTAGAGTTGTGAGAATTGCATGAGATGATGCATGGTGAAGAGGTTATATGTCCCCTGGCACAGAGCAAGACCCCAAAAAATATTAGTTGTAGTCATTGCCTTCATGAAACAAGAACCAGTTTTCCAAAATACTGTAGCTTCTTTTCATGCTACTGAATAGAATCTGATATAGCAAAATTGTCTCTATATTTCATAAGAAGCAATTTTTCTTATTTGATTAGTTTTCAAAAGAAAATCCATCTATTTTATGCAGGAGTTCTTTTATCAATTATTAAAACCTGAACTGAAGCAACACAGGAGCACACACAACTTAGAGCTAAAATTTTTTTTAGCTATAGAGAGGTGGGATCTGCATTCTGAATTACACAGTAAAGAAATATTCTGGTTGAATGTGGGTGATTAACTGTTTGATATCCTGTCAGGCTTTGACAGTTCTCCCTCTGTTTTACACCTCTTACTATGTCTCATGTAATTAAGAAATGGTACTGAGTTCTTGTCATCCACCATTAAGGACTAGTCACAGATAGTTTCATAACATCTGCTTTATGCAACCTTCTAATTATCCATAAAAATCTGGCAGAGAGACCTGACAGTTTACCCAGAACCTAGAATATGAATGCAAAATAAGATCTTTGCTTCTAGATACAGAGTGACAGTATAAAACAGATACTATCTAACCTCTTATTTTGCATGCAGCTATGTTGCCTGTTCAAATCAGAGTTAGGTGTTTGTCTTCTCAATAAAGACTTAATTTTAAAAAGCATTTTTTGACAAATTGAATGTGGGTTAGGAATACACTAATGGTGCTGTGTCAGAATCTGCCGTCAATTGCTGCCCCATTGCTCTCCTTAAATTCAGAAACAGTTACTTCCCTCCCCTTATCTGCAAGCTTTGAGCTGTCCATGCCCTGATAGGAAGAACTAAGGAACTCTTGACTGATCTAGATGCTTGCCTCTAGCAAGGTCAACTCTCAGCCTCCTGTTGCTTATTTCTTGTTGTGGGTGCCTGTCTTGTCCACTAACCTGCCTAGTTTTCTGATTCATTACCTGACCTTGATTATGGGAAATGCACTTTCTAAACTCTTACACTGTGTATCTTTAGTCTGCTGAACCACTACATTATTTTGACTTTCGGTCACAGTGTGTCTTCTTTCTACCTACACCTTCAAAATCTATTTGGACCGATGAATAATTTGTTTTTTTCTGCCCTTTGGTTTTAAACCCACAGTTGCCTATCTGAATATATATATATACAGATTTACAGATTCTCACCCTGTCATCCAGGTTGGAGTGCAATGGCATGATCTCAGCTCCCTGCAAACTCCACCTCTTGGGTTCAAGTGATTCTCCTGCCTTAGCCTCCCAAGTAGCTGGGACTACAGGCATGTTCCACCATGCCCAGCTAATTTTTGTATTTTTAGTAGAGACAGTGTTTCACCATGTTGACTAGGCTGGTCTTGAATTCCTTACCTCAGATGATCTGCCCACTTCAGCATCCCAAAGTGCTGGGATTACAGGCATGAGTCACCGCGCCCAGCCTGAACATTTTATTTTAGACCTCTACTTTGTTAAGGACTAGTCCTTCTATGTCTTATAAGGCTGGGCTTATAAGGCTGTCTATGACCTCACAGCTTTGCCTCAGCCCCCCCTTGTCCTGCTGTCATTTTTTTTCTCTGTTTAGTAAGGGGAAAAAATTCTTCCTCTACCCTTTTACGTTCAGTGGCTGGGGCCCACAAACCAAACTAATAAACACCAGATTAACAGAAGGAAGCAGATTTGAGTAGGTATGCACAGAAATTCATAAAGAAATGTGAATGAAGGAGGTTAGATTCGAAACTTATATACTATCTTAACAAAGGGTGATAAAGTGTGGAGAAAAAAGCTAAACAAGGGAAAAAGAGTTTGGGCTCCTCTGGTGGGAGTAAGTTGTGGGAAGGTGATTAGAAAATGTGTGGTAATTAAGAGTTGCATAATAAAGTTCGTTATACAGATGAGTCATCTCAGGTAATAAGTGTTGCCTCTAGAACAGTTATCTTCCTGGTACAGCACAAGGAAGAACGCTTACAAATGGAAATTTATTACCTTTACAAAGGAAACATTTATGTTGTTCTTAGGCAGTTAAGGAGAGGGAAAAAGAACTTTTGCTATGTCTGCATCTTCTCACTTGCCTTCAAGTCAAAATAATTCTCATGCCAAGATGGCATGTTTGAGGTGGCATGTTCTGATCCTCTTCAATATCCTACTATAATTGAGATGGATGAAAATAATGATTTTCATATTTATCATTTATGAAGTACTTTTTGTACCTGCAATGACTTTGAGAGGTGGGGACTTTGTTTTGCCTTGTAACGTTTTATAAACCGAAGCACAGAGTCACTGTTTTGCTGAAGGCCGCAGACACTGAATTTGAACCCAAATCTATCCTGCTTCAGCTTAAGTCTTTCCCACCCAGTTACTGACTTTCTGATCCAACATCACTACTTGGCATGCTTGTGTATTGATGGTGTTCATTTCTCCAGTAAACATTGGAAAAGAAAAATAGTGAAAGATTTTAAATATCCTTTAAAAAACATATTTATATTGAATATTTAATTTTAAAATTTTATCAACTCTACAGATCTCATTCTCCAAAAAAGAAAGGGATGGAAGCACTGAGTTTTGGGTGATGACAAATCCACATTGTAAAGTTAATGAGAGAGGAGTAGCTCCTCAGCAAAGCAATAAAGTGGCTTGTTGGAAACAACACTAGACTAAGGCAGAAGAACTGGGTCAGTTTAAGGCCTGGCCCAGAATCTTGACTTTTGGTAAACTACTTAACTCCTCTCTTTTTAAATCTTGCAAACACCCACTATGTTTAACTCTGGGTCTTCTGGTAGCCAAAATGTATCCATGGTTACTTGCTCCAGATTGGTGGTCACTTGTCAAACTACTTGAAGTTGCTTTATCTTAGTTTCTGGGTCACAAACATTTCATTTCTCATAATCTACCTCACATATTAGGTGTTGGGGGCACTTGTACTATTCTAAACCGCTGGTGTTTCCTGAGTACGGATCACCCAGGCCATTTTCACATTCAGAAAAGGCCCCAACTTCTTCATCACTTCTCAGAGCCTCTGCTGCTGTGACAAGCCAAACACATCCTCCTGTGGCCTTCTCTGGGCCTCTCCTGTCTTCCCAGATTGGCCAAGATACCAGTGACTTGAAGGAGAAGCCAGTAGAAAAGGAGAAACACCAAGATGAGGCATGAGTCTGGGCTTCCTGCTAAACTGAGAGGAATAGTGTAGGGGAACAGGTCTTTGAATCCTGAGCCCCCTAGCTCTTTGCTATTCACAATGTGGTCCAGGCACCACAGTGAAATCACTTAGGAGCTGGTGAAAAGTGCTGAATCTAAGGCCCCACCACACATGTGCTGAATCAGAATCTGCATTTTTACAAGATTCTCAGGTGACTTGTATGCACATTAAAGTTGAAAAAAAAAAAAACCCACCAAAATCTAGCAACTTTCAAGAATAGCTCTGAGTGGCAAGAAATGTTTAATAGAGCCCCCATGGAGGGGCATAGGGAAGTTGCTGCCATTGCTGGCAAGGGCTTGACTCAAGAAAGAGGGAGCCTGGATCTAATTGCAGTAGACAAATTGACTCAGCTAAAAGCCAGGCATTCAGGAGGGCAGAGGGGTGTGATGTGGGCTTCTGAGGTGAGGCCATTAATGGTTGGATTATAATGCAACATGCCATAATGGTGTAGTAATGAAATGTAATTGATATGGTTCTGTTATTAAAAGGGGCACTTCCTTTGCTCAAGGCTTTCTTCCTTCTTAGAAGGCAGATGGTCGCAGGGTAAGGTAATGAGACAAAAGGAGCTCATTCTGTAAAAAGTTTCAGTTTCTCCTTTGGCCTGATTTTTGTCCACTTTCAGGTGAGAACCTCCCTCATGCTGGCAACTTTGCCAGGTGAGTGTTCTCCAGCCACGAACTTCATACTTTAAAATTAGCTGGATACTTATAAGAAGGAATGGTAATATGAAGCCAGGTGTCCAAGGGGTCCAGGTGACATAACGGTCCCCACTCTCATCTCTGAAAGGTCTTAGGGAGTGAGCTCCAGCCTGGGGATGACACTCCCGGTGTCAGAGCTGCCTCAACTTTGGAAATCTCTTTGATGGAAGCCACGGTACGGGACTTCAGCAAGAAGCTGCTTCTCCATTGCTAAGCTCAGTACTCACACCACAGAGGCATGATTGTATCCTCCTCCCTGATCATTGGTTTGCTATTTCTTGCTTGATTTCTATTGATTGTTCCACTTTCTTGTGTGCTCATTCTTTTTCTTTTTCTTTCTTTTTTTTTTTGTTTGACCTGGCGCAGTGGCTCACACCTGTAATCCCAGTACTTTGGGAAGCCATGGCAGGCAGATCACCTGAGATCAGGAGTCCAAGTCCAGCCTGGTCAACATGGTGAAGCCCCATCTCTACTAAAGATACAAAAATTAGCCAGGTGTGGTGGTGCATGCCTGTAGTCACAGCTACTTGAGAGGCTGAGGCAGGAGAATCGCTTGAACCCAGGAGGTGGAGGTTGCTTTGAGCCAAAATCGCACCACTGCACTCCAGCCTGGGCTGCAGGTGAGACTCCATCTCAAAACGAGAAACAAAACAACAAACAAAAACCGACTCTTTTTTCTTTGTTAGATCTTCACCAGTTTCTTTCTCACCAATACCTTTCACCTGTGTTCAGAAAAATAAAATAAAAACTTGAAATGGCACTTACCCTGGAAAAATCATTGTATCTTTCTCATTGACGTCATGACAATTTTGAAAAAGAAAACTCTCAAGGCTCCTACAGTATGATATATACTAAATGTAAAGCTAAACAAAACAGTGAGAACTCTCCTAAAAGGAAGGTGATGGGAGGAGGAGATAATTGTGATAAAAGCTAAGGTTGACCTAAAGGTGTTACTAAATTGCACAGTAAGTTTAATGCTGGATTTCTGGCAGCCAAAGGTGTGCATATGGCTACTTATTCCACCTAAGTGGGCAGTAGGCAAGCTTCTCAAAGATGCTTTTACTTGATACTGAGATAACCATCGTTAATAATATTTTTGAGTGCATTAAATTTACTAGGGCTAGGCACTTGCTGACACCTTTGCATGCATTATCTAATTCTCACACTAACACTAAGAGATAGGACAGAGTAGGAGCTCCAAGTGTGAACTCCAGAATCAGGAAGCTCAGGTTGGATCTTAGCTCTGCCACTCACACGCTGTGTGAACTTGTCTGGTCCCTTACCTTCTCTCATCCATAAACAGAAATATCAGTCATACCTTAAAATGGCTGGGGACATTCAATGATTTAATATACACAAAGCATGCAGTGTCTGGCTCTTAGTAAGTACTTGCCATTATTATCATTATTTCTATTTGACAGATAAGGAAATTGGGTCTTAGAGAGGTTAAGTGGCTGGCCCAAAGTCCCACAGCCATATCAAATTGGCACCAGATCTAATCTGACCCCTCTTAACCACTTCACAAGCTGACTCAGAAGCTTTGGGCTGCTCTTGGCAACCTCTTGGGTGCAAATAAGAAATTCCTCAGTATTTGCCTTGAGCAAGTTGGGGAGCCTGCTCTGAAGCTACATGGTGTCTCAGATATTGCCAGCTGTACTGGGGCTCTCTGGAGTCCCTTGTCCACATTGGCAATGTTCCACTGTCTCTGGTGAATGTTTCTCATCTGTGGATTATCTTCGGGAACTTATTCCAGCTGTTTGGCTTGGTGAATCCCCTGGGATAGTATCCATTTTTAATGCGACTTTAAGTAAAGTTTAAATAATGTGGGAGCTGCATTAAACATTATAGTATATATTTGTTTATCTACGGATTCTATTTATTTATATTTATGCTGAGCCACCCATGTCTTCCCAAACACAATTGAAAATAGCAGAAATTTAAGTCAATCGCTACTACATTTAAAGTCCACTTCAGTATTACATCCCCTAGAAAGACGCTTGCCTGGCTGTTTCCCACGCTCTGAGAATACACGTTTCCCTAGGCCTGGGTAGTGATGTTCAGGTCCAACGTGGCTGTAATTCCCCCCCTCCCCACCAGGTGTCCCACCGGTCCCTGCTATCTGACAGGCAGCAGGAAAAATGGCTATGTTCACCCCTCCAAAGGGGACCGAGGATTTGAAGGTGGATGGTGGAGAGACTGTGGGAAGGAGGGAGGGAGGCTGGGACAAGACTCCCAGATGCTGCTTCTTGTCTCCAGACAAAGAGAATTTTTCACATTATTTTTCTTTGATGCATAGGTGTCTCTCCAGAAAGCCCGGCCAGTTCCTTGCAATTTAGGAAGCTTTTATTTCCACTAATGAACTGGTGTCTGGCCAGGGCTTTTCATCTCTGAGCTTGAGGTTGGGGCTGCTGTCTGCTTCCTGTTCCTTTTGCCTGAGAGACCCTGACAGCCTCCCTCTCTTCCTCGGCGTCTCCTTTTTCTTTTAGGGGCTGACTGAAAAAGAGACAAGAAAGAGACTGTCCCTTCTGCCCTGTAAATTTCCTCAAATATCCCTGAATCAAGGGAGTACCAGTGTGTGACTGTGGCCCTAACTAGCCCTCTTGCTCACATTAACCTTATTGGTCCAGATTACTAGTGTTACTATGGTAGAAATATTTCCTCTCTGCTCTTAAGTAAGACCGGCATCTGCTTCTCTTGCAGGGAGGAGTAAGGGAATTTGGATCTACTGACAAAAATTTAGTCACTGGAACATTTTAAATTTCAAAGTAAATCTCTCTTTCTTTGCAGGTCGTTGGCTCCTTGCCTTTCATCAGTCCTGCCTTTTTTCTTCCCTTTTTTCTTTTGGAGGATCACACAGATGTTTGAGAGGCTGCTCTGAAGCCACATGGTCTCTCAGAAATTGCCGGCGGTACTGGGGCTCTCTGGAGTCCCTTGTCCATCATAATAGGTCACCCCAGCAGAACCTGGGCATCTACCATAGACCTGAGGTGTCCAAATCGGGACAGTGCTCCAAGCGGTCTGCAAACTGGTGCCCTGATTATAGGTTATTCTGTGATCGAAACTTCACCCAGAGATCTGCTGAGAATGTGAATGGGATGTGTGCATTTAGCATCAGTTTTTGGAGCTTCAGTGTGGGCTCTTTCCCTACTAAAGGGCCTTGATAACAAAGGCCAGAACACAGTCCTGTGGGAGTTTCTAGCTTCTGTACCCACTGCCCCGTGATATGCATGGCTTTTGATATTCGGAGAGCCTTTGCCAATACACATTTTCTTGTGTACTGGGCAACTGGAGCCCGGATGCGATGTATTATTGATAGGATTGTAATTTACTCCTCTTGGGTTGTATCTACAGTGTATACCATTAGCACAAAATATTAAATTACCAGTGATTGTATATATTTGCTATTCAGGTTTGGCTCAATATTTGCCTTTTGCCTCAATAAAAGATCGTGAATAATGAAAGCAGGATAATATTATGCTGTTGTTGTTGTTGTGGCAAGGGAATTTTGATGAAACTATTTTCTCTGCGTTGTGTTTTTGGCGAGCCATGCTTTGCAGTGAGGACAGGAGGCATTAAAGAGTGGGGGTTGGACACAGGAGATGGATGAGCAGCTCGCGCCAGCTCTCGGCACACACTGGCTTCCCTGGCAAGCTGCTCGGGGCCAGGCTTGGGCTTTCTTTCTCTGCAAGAGGGAATAAGCAATCTGTGCTGCATTGGTGGGAGGAGGTGGGCAGTTCAGACCTCGGTGCCAGAAATACGGAGCCCTGTGCCTTTCTTGTGAAGATAGCATTTGCGTGAGACTTGGGGTGTGGGGGGACCCAGCAGCACGTGAGGTAGAACCTTTTGTGTCACAGCATTGTGCCCTGGCTAGTGTTTGACAGTCTACCCTCTGGTCACCATCGCTGGCCATTTTGGTTCCTGCCTCTACCTGGGCCAGGTGGCACATAAATACGCAAGCATTTATTTCCTTTAAAAAGATTCCAGGTCACAGGGCTCAAACTGAGCCGCAAATAGAAACGACACACCGTGTCTGTCTTGTGCCTTTTGTTCTGATCTTGGGGCTTGTTTCAGAACTTTGAATGGGAGGTCTTTGCTGGTTAACTAGGAGTTTGCTGGACAACCAGCACCCCACATTGGATTTACTAGGTAATTTTTATGAGTAAACATCTTCTTAACAAATGCCAAGGCTTGGCTTCTTCACCCTTTCATTGCCTGTGGGCCTCAGAATGAAGGGGTGGGGGTGACAGAAACCAGGTTTTAAATCTGTATTAACTTGACACAGAAAAATATTTTGGGGAAGATTTATTTCTTTTAGTTCCTGCTGGCAATCTGGGACCCTCAGGGGTCAAAAACTAGGGAAGAGTTGGGGAAAGGTGAAGAGACCCATCTCCCTCAGAGGTCACTGGCTGGGGAACAGGGCTTGGCCATTCAAGTGACAGGTATTCATCTGCAAAGCTGGAATCTCCTTTAGAGTGAGCTCCTAAGAAAAACACCACTCAGCC
Source organism: Plecturocebus donacophilus (assembly GCA_004027715.1). NCBI lineage: Eukaryota > Metazoa > Chordata > Mammalia > Primates > Pitheciidae > Plecturocebus > Plecturocebus donacophilus. The sequence goes on from PVKP010015173.1 coordinate 39,499, forward strand.
ATGGAGAGCTGATGCATTTTGCTGCCTGGGGCACATTCTGGAGGTGAAAACCGGTTTTTCTCAAGACTTGTCAGGGCCAGGCTTTGTTTGGTCTATTTAGCCAGACTGGCTCCTTAAAGGAGACCCCTTTATCTGAGGAGGGGACAATTATAAAAACGGCTTGTGAGTGGCGTTCCCTTTATAACTGGGTTGGACTTCCTTCGGACTTAAGAATGTTCTCTTGTTCTACACCTTCTTCCTCCTTAAAGGAGAAACCTGGAGACACACACACACACACACACACACACACACACACACACACACACCCCAATCACACAGAATTGCAAAGAGAATGAAATCAGTGCTAAATCTATCAAAGCAACCATAGACCCTGGCAGCTGAGAAGTATTATTTGTTTTTTTCCTCCCAGATTTCTACTGAGCCTGGTGTTTTAAGCATTATGTCTTGGGGAGAAGAGACCCACAGAAAGGCAATTACAATTGGTGAATGATTAATGTTGGATCTGACATTTTTACGTGTCAAATATGTTTAACTGCATTAACCTTTTCAGAATTTACACCCATACTATGAGATGGGTCTTGTATAGCATTGGAAATATCTGCAATCTGCCTTCACAGAAATCTTATTTACATTTACTTTATAACAATATAAATGGATTTTAAAAACCTTAATAGAGGTTTTTTTTTTTTTATCCTATTCTGCAGTTCTGCTTGCTCTGTGGGAAGTCTAAGGGCAGGAGGGTTCCTTGCTGATTGCAAATAGTGTCCCAGCCACCTGCCTGGGGACCCCAAAGAGAGAGAAAGCCAGTGTCAATTCTTCAAGCTTATGTCTCAGTTTTAGCCTAAAGGGGAGGTGGCTTAGAAGGCATGGAGTTGGCATCTGACAATATAAACCATAGAGGCAGATAGGCTTTTCAGTAGACAGTCAACTTTTACGTTTTATAAGTTACAGAAAACGCAAATTTTCATGGCATCCATTTTAGAAAAGAAAGATTAAGTGGTTCCCATCTGTGGTGCTTTTTCCAATCTGCCTATCACCAGTCCCCTCTGCAGAAGTATGTGCAGTCCAGATGTCTGTTTCACTGATCACATTTCTCTCTGGCTGTCTCTGTTCCTAAGTCAGAGTGACTCTCGTTGCTGCTGCTGTGGCTGCAGGGGTCTCATCGTCGTCAGCTCCATGCCTCCTGAACTTCACTCCACTGAAATCTGGTTGGGTATGAGACAGACTCCGGTGGAATGAAGGACAAGAGAAGCACATGGATTGCCCGAGGATCTTTTTCTCAGAGGATGGGGATGCATGTCAAGCCCAGCCTGTGGACACTGCATTACCTGGCCAAAGGTCTTTGGCATCCTTGAATCACACACTTGAGAGATGTCAGAGACCTGAGTACTCCTACCCCTCCCCAAGGATCACATCCTTCAAGGAGGCTACAGAGAGCTGGTTCATCAAAACATCCTTGCACCTGCTGGATGCGTTGGAAGATGGGTCTGCAAGTCCAGGGACTCTTGACTGTTTCTCATTTTCAAAACAGCCTCCCCAGATAAGTCCATGTGGAACCTCCACTGTGTTTACCTAGTTGGGATGCTGGTCACCCTCTCCCTTTGTCTGGGTCCCACTGTGTATGCCATAACTGAGCTCAGTGTGGTTGGCCCTTTCTAGAGGAAACAGAGAGAAGGCAGGTGTTCTGCAATTGCTTTAGAAAAACCCAGCTACTCTGAGCTTGCTTACCAAGGCCAGGAATGCAGGGGCATGGGCATTCCTCTCCACAAGGCACCGTCCAGAGAGCAGGAAGAGCACTTTGCAGCCCCGTTTGCCAGTGTGAAATCCAGAAGAGGTAGGCGAAGTGCTCAGGAAAAACCACAACTCCCGGCAGGAGCCAGGCCCATTCATGGGGGTGGGTGGACAGAGGAGGGTAAGACTCCTTGTTCTCACTCCTGGAGACTTATCTAGGAAGGCCAGCCTCCAATGGCCCCACATCCTCCCCTAGATGTGCCTGGAAAATGATTCAACTATTTCTTGGTTGGGCATGAGGATGGAGGCTTTAGGGAGGAAGGAGGAAAGCTAACCTGGCTTTCAGAGACTGAGTCAGATAGTTTTCTGCCCTCTCTGAAAAGAAATGCCCATCAGTCTGTTGCTGTGCAGTTGCTGCTCTGGCCTCTTCCTTGTTGTGTTCAGACATGCCCATGGCTCAGTGCAAGCCCCATTAAAGGCTGTTCTCAGCACCGACATGCAGACTGGGTGGGTTGGGGCAGATGCACCTTGTTGTTTGGAATAGTTTCTTCCTGGGGCTTGTTCTGACCCGATGCAGGGAGGCAGTATCTCATATACAGCTCCTCCCCACCTCCCCACCCCGCACCTAGCCTTCTGGGCATTGGGTCTCTCTGAAAAACGCCCTTAAGTAAGGGCTTGGGGTTTCAAGCTAGTGCTGAGGAGGGGCCACACTCTCCTTGGTCTGAGTGTAAAGACTCTTTGCAAGGGTGAGCACAGAGCTCATTGGGAGGCAGGGATTTGGGTACTGAGGGGAAGAAGATAGTTTCATCTTGTCCCGCTCTGCCTTCTTAATAAACACTCACAGTTCTCAATAGTAAGAACTGTGAGAACTGCTTGTGAATTATCTGGACTAGATACTCCTCCTGCACTGCCTTTGACCCGTTCACAGTCAAAGGGAAGAAACAGGCCAGCCTGTTGGCTGTGATAAATAAATGATGGCCCGGGATGGTGGGAGGGAATAATGCCAGGAAGGCAAGATTCTTTGCCTTCTCTTTAGATTTCTGCTTAACTCCTAGAGCAAAAGGGTCAGTCAATTCTCCTCCCTCCAGACCCTCGGCACCCCGCTCTTACTCTCCCAACACGTAACCATCCACTAGATTCTTTATGTCCTCACTCTGGAGTGTGCAGAGAGCCTCACTGTCATACAGGATCCATACCCTCCAAGATGGATACTTGAGAGATGACCATGTCTGCAAAAGGCAAATGGGAGGTGGCATTAACGTCAGAGAGCCCCAAAAAGGTGAGTTCTCCCCTTATCACTCTCCTCTTACTCTACAGACCTGTAGCTGCTACAGGCAGAGACAAAAAACCATGAGTCAGAACCTGTATCAGGAGACTTGACCTGCTCTGGATTCTGGGTTCAAGATTCTTCTGCCCACGATGCCTTCACCAGCTGAATCGTCCCCCCTGCCCCCGTGGCCTTCACTGTGGTTACATGGATCTATAGCCAAGCACATGCACGATCAGAGAACAAACCATGCATGGGCTGGCTATAGGGTAAGTTTATCCAGTGGCCACTCTCTGTCCCCCAGCTGCCCTCAGGATTATGTTCCAAGTGTCTTCATAACATTGAAGCCAAATTTAACATGAGACTCAAACAATGGAACTAGATCCTAAATTTTCCAGTACAGCTGCACCTTGCACCCCAGGACTGGAAAACCAGCTGAATCTCTGTCCATCTAGTTGAGTAAATCTCCACAAAACCAGACAGAGCTGCAATCTTGGTGTTAAAACTACTCACCACCCACCTTATCACACCTATTACCTTTATCAGCAAGATTTACTGCCTGGGATCCCTGGAAATCCTCTGAAAAACACAAAAGTGGGGATTGGTTTAAAATGCAGCAGGTGCAGCTCTTCTAGCCTTGGAGGAAGTTGATAACTGACTTGCAGTAATATGCCATTTTCCAGTCTCCTCTTCCTGCTCAATGAGACCCCTGATCTAACCACTCAGCTTTGCTTTTCCCAAGCTCCCCAAATCCAGAGATTTCAGACTCACCTTTAAGTATGAGTACCTGTGCCTTCAGATATCAGGACCCAGCTTTGAGTTTGACTCAAAATAATAAACCTGTTTTGTCATAAGATAATGCAGAACAAAGAGATGGCTAGAGCCATGCATAGGAGATGAAGAAAAGAAATTTCAAGTCTTGGATGTTTCTTTTGCCCCTAAAGCTTGAGGACAGGGAGCAAAAAAATGAGAAACACTTACCCTATGTAAAGCACCCAGTTCAGCAGGCCTGTGCAGAACAGAAATGGCTCTTGAGGAAAGGTGGGGGCTGGTCCTGAATAGTTGATTTCTCTCTTTAATAAAAAAGAACACGAGGCCGGACGCGGTGGCTCATACCTGTAACCCCAACATTTTGGGAGGCCAAGGTGGGTGGATTCCTTAAGCTCAGGAGTTCAAAACCAGCTTGGGAAACATGCTGAAACCCCGTCTCTACAAAAAGATACAAAAAATTAGACAAGTATGGTGGCATGCATCTGTAGTCCCAGCTACTTGAGGGGCTGAGGCAGGAGAACCTGGGAGGTTGAGGCTGCAGTGAACCCAAGATTGCGCCACTGCACTCCAGCCTGGGTGACAAAGTGAGATACTTTAAATAAATAAATAAATAAATAAATAAATAAAAGCAGAGGAAAGTGAAATTGAAGGAGAGGGAGTAAACGTAGCTGGAAAGGAGAGAGTTTGGAGTGTGGTTGAGAATTGAGCTGAATTTTTAGAATAGAGATTAGTAACAGACAATAAAAGAGAAACTGGTTTTTCCAAGTCAAGGGTGAGCAGGAGGGACTCAGCCCATTTCAAGGAGGTGGTACTAGTTTCACTCTTTATTTATGCACCTCTCAGCAAAGCTTCAGGTTACCTGCTGAGCTCAACCAATGGAGAAAGGGCCTGGCAGCTGGCCCCTCCTCTCGGAACCCACACCCCTTGGGGGACATGAATGGAGAGGTCTTTCTGCAGGCTACCCTTACTTTCTCTTGTTCTGTAAACACAATGGGAAAAGGGAAGAAGTGAGGTCTCGGTCATCCCAGAGTTGGAAAGACACTGCGGGTTATCTGAGCCTTCCACCTGAAGACTTTGGCCTCCCAGAGACCTAATGGGGGAGAGGGGAATGCTCAGATTTTATTTTGTCCCAAGGAAGTTGTGCTGTGTGTGTGTGCGCGCGTGCGCGTCCTTTGAGCTTTTAGCCTGACCTGAGTTGCTATCTCTACAAAATGCACTTCGGGAATCCAGCAGAGATCGGCCAGTCCATCCAGGCAGCGCAGGAGAAACAGGCCGGAGGGTCAGAGCCGAGGCCCAGCCAGTGGCTTATCCTGGCATTTAGTACAGAGAGACTCTGCTGCTCTCCTTGTGAGAAGCAAGTGTTTCTTTTATAATCCGAAAGGCTTTGTGACCTGCTTCCCTTTCATGCCTGGGGGTGGGGAAAAGACCACACTGTGTAGCTGGGAAGTTAAGGAAGGGGACGGCAAGCTCATTAGCAACTTTAAAGAGGGCGGTCTCTGCACTTGACGATCTTACCCCACCTCCTTCCCCTGCGCAGCTCGGGCTCTGCCTCCCGCCCGGCCCCCACCTCCCCTCCCATCTTGCCGGCTTCCCGCTCGTTCCCCCTTCCAGTGCACACCTGGAGGGCAGGGGACGTTAAAGTCTCCGCAAATGTGGCACCTTTCGCCCGGGATCCTGGCCTGCCTTCCATTTGTTCTCCAGGCTAATCTGGTGCGCAGCGAAAGCAGCTTCCTCTGTTCTCCAGCGGAAGGAGGGGAACTGGAGAATCCACTCGAGGACCTTTTAGTGCAGTCCTGTCCCCCAGCCCTTCGTGGGACGGAGTCATGCCTGCTCAAAATCTCCCTAGAAATACGCTAATCTAAACTTCCTACCGCATAGACTGCGGAACAGAGGTTTGGAAAGGTGAATTTCTGTCCTGAGTTCACACAGCCAGTGCAGAGTCAAGATTCTAACTACCTGGATCTCCCAGACCCCCTTTAAAAGCCGTTTATGACAAACACTACATGTTTCTTTCCCCGGTTCTGGAGGATCTGACACTTGTCTGAACTATTCTGGATTCTTCCTGGGAGAAGAAAAGGCTCCTCTGGGGAAGGAGGAAAACCCATACAGAGCAATAGCAGGAGGCAGGCAGATCTCCCACGTGCTAGCTTCCTTAAGCACGGGACTCCCCCCTAAGCAGTGGAGCCCATGGTTTTCCGGCCGACCGGATCCAGTTTGCCTACACTGAGCCCCAGCTCTCCCATGTCCCAAAAAGAGACAGAGAAGCGAATTGTTTGTGGCACAGTGATGCACCCACACTGTATGCTGAAGACTCTGGGCCCCCTTCTCTCCCTTCCCGCGCCCTCTCTCCCTTCCTTCCAGCATATCATTCATTCATTCATTCATTCATTCATTCATTCTCACTCACTCACTCTCCCCCTCGCCCATCATTCCATGAGCAACGACTCTGTGCCAGGTGAGTGAGAGGCTGCTTTTACCCTCTAGCAGCTCCCAGCAAGAAGAGGCATAAACATAGGCCAATGCGAAAGGGAACTGCCGCAATGGTCTGTGAGATCCATTCAGAGACATCAGGGAAGGCTCTACAGAGAGAGTGATGTGTTGGAACTGAATCTGAAAAAATGAAGGTGGGCTGAGGGTTCGGATGACCCGTGTAAATTCAAACCTTGAAGCAGCTCTCACACCTTCAGAGCAGCCTGGGGTGCCGGGGGCGGGAGAGTGGAGCCATCCTGTGACCGGCCTGAGGACCTCATTCACAGGCCTGGAAGCTCGGAAGTCTCGAGACAGGGAATGAATGGACCAGAACTGTTTTTCAGAAGCCAGCTGGGACTGGAGGCAGAGCGACTAACTGCTGAGGAATGTGACTGCCCCAAAATATAGGGGAGAGGAGGGTAAGGAGGAGTACCTAGGGCAGACAAGATTCAGTAGCCCTGCTGGTCAGTTTCTGTCCCCTCCAGGGCTCATCTTTGACTTCTAAATTTATTCAGAAAACTGTAATAAACCTATAGATGTATTGATTCCATATCCATCTAATACAGTAAAGAAAGACCACCTGCCCTAGATTATTGTAATGTTCTTTTTCTTCCCTTCAGCCGCAGTCACCGCAGCCGAGGAGGATGCTTTGTGGACTAGCTGGACACTGATCGATGTGCAATGTCGGGGTTGAGGGGGAAGGATATCTGGGTGGCTCTGCTGGAAGCTTCTTCTCCCAGCCCCTCAGCCTGGATCTTTGTTCCAAAGTCAGCTTGTGAGGCAAAAGCCTTGATGTCCCCCTTCCCCTAGGTTTCTAGCTCTATGTCTCTGAGAGGCATTCCCCAGGGTCGTCCAGGGTGGTGCTGTGCTTACCTGAGTGTGTTTGGGGTGCAGAAGAAGGGGCGTGGAGGAGGGTAGGGTTGTTGGAGGGGCAGGTACCGGGCTTCCTCCCATCCCCACTGAGGAGTAGCCATGGTAACCGTGGTTTATGCACTTTGGCTGATCTTGGGCCTCACCTTTTGTTTTTGTGCACCGTGTGCCCCCTTGCTCCTCATTTCTCCTCCCCTCAACTACCCCAGCCAGAGTTCCTCTACTGTGAGAAGTCCTTGGTCCTCACATGCATCCCTGGGTCCTGGAAAGACTCTGCCATTCTCTCTGCTCAAATTTCCAGCCCCATATCTAACTGCCACATTTTCAGTTTTTGAGGAAAAAGGTAAAAGATCTGGAGTTCTTCAAAGTGTCCTAACACATGGTTAGCATTAGAGTTAGGTATAGGTCTCTTTGACTAAATTCTGGATATAAGCTTATCTAACTTTGCTACCTCCCCTCCATGCCTAGCACTATACCCGAGGTCTTCGATAAAGGTCTGTCGAATCCACCGAGGTTGTTTCTTTAGGGGAAGAACACCAAAAGGGAAGATACCTGGATTCCACTGCACAACATTTGGAGTGTCTTGGACTCTTGGAGGTGAAACAGTAAGGACAGCGTGATGCAGGGAAACGGTGTGTTCCCAGGAAGCTACTGCGGACATCAGGGTCCATGACCATAAGGGGGGTCCCCCTTGGGCTGCCTGTAGACTGAAGCTTCATCACCAGCCTTCTTCTGATCCAGGTTTACAGCTTTGTTCCATGTATTGAGGAGCTGGGAGGACCTCACCCTGAGACGTTTCTTGGTTAGGACTCAGAATTGGGAAGTATGCATGCTAGTCCTTCAGCCACTGGTCAGGTTCTACACAAATGTAGAGTGAGGGAAGACGCAATTTGACAGCAGCATAAATAGAAAAAACCCTTAGGGTGTGAGCTGATGGTAAGCTTCATGGGACTCAGTGGTATGATATGGCTACCAAAAAAGCAAATTCTTTCTCTGGTTGCATCATCGGAAATATGAAACAGAAAAAAAGGGAGATAACAGTTTTACTGTGCTCTGTACTGATCATATTATACCTGCTTATTACATCCATTTGTGGGCTCCACGTTTTAAGAGGGGTCAGTGCAAACCTGAAAGGGGAAAGAAAAGTGAGCACAGAGGAAACAGGCAGGCAACAACAGCAGAAACTGTGATGATTCTGGAGTAAATACAGCTTGAAAGAGAGGCAAAATGTCCACCCAAGGAGTGAGTGGAAGGATTGAGCAGCTTATCACCTTCTACCCCAAGACCATGTACACACCCCGACAATGGAGAACACCCACCTGAGCGGGTGGGGCCAAAGGCCTAAGCCCAAGTTAATAAAGCAAACCCAGGCCCCTTCCTCCCACCTTGAATACACCTCTGTTCCCACTTCATTGCATTTCTTCCATTGCTTCTCTCAGTGTAAGTGTTGTCCAGCCAGAAGCTAAGTTTGGGTTGGTTGTCATTAGCCAGGTCTCTGTAGATTGGCTACTTCCTGAAGTCACACCCTGACCCTGCACATAACATCTGTGATCTGTGCATACCTCTCTAGCACATCCTATTGTGGTTATTGAGTTTTTGGTTTTCTCTTTCACTAGACTGTGACCTTCTTAAAAGAAAGCCCAGTATTCCTACTACCTAGAAGCTCCTGGCACATAATAGGTGCTCAGAAACCATTTGTTGGCTGGGTGAAGGTGAAGACAGGTGTGACTGGGAGGTTTGAGCCTCTGTTGCTGAGGAGACATGAGGTCTGGGTTTAATACACCTCTCCTTCACTCTCCTGCTTCCTCTAGATGCCAGTGAGGATCAGGACCTATCCCAGATCTTCAGGAGCTATCCCTGGCTATTTCTTCACTCTGGGGGATCTGACAGATCTGACAGCTTACTGCCCATTGCTGTACTTCTGTGGTGGGGCTGGAGACTCCTCATTTCCTCGTTTTCTGAGATGGGCTTGTTCTCTGAAAGTGAAGAGAGTGACACAGGTTGAATCCTGCCTTTTACATTTCCCTCTCCCTGGCCCCTTCCCCTGCCCCTGCTGAGGCCTAACCTAGTTCTTCAGGTGAGGAAAAGTCCCCAGGGCCTACCTTTCTCCTCCCCCTGCTGAAGACAAAAAAAGGGAGCCCAGGGGGCATTGTAGCACTTGAAAGCAGTCATTTTATCTTTAGCTCTGCCGCTCTGGCCATTCCCTGCATTTATCAGCGCCTATAAAGCACCACGAACAATTTCTCCAAGTTGCCTGCAAGGCTTCTGGGATCAAGAGACTTCTGTCTCCACTGAGAATGCTTGTTTGGGTTCTAATTTTTCTAAATTAACATCCAAGAACCATCTTAGGAAAGCAGAGGGGTTGGGGAGAATTCTTAACAGAAGCAGCTTTGGTAAGTTGAAACAGTTCATGTTATTAAACACCCAAGAGGGAGATCCAGAATCACTGAATTGGGGACAGTTTGCACCTTCAGTCCTTAACTCGTGGCTGTCATGATTTAGGGACTTAGATTAGGAAAACTTGGAAACTTAGAGCCCGTGGCAACTGCAGAAGAGAGACAGGTAGCATTTGTTAATTCGCATCTTCACCTAATAGGTATCGAGTGCTTACATAGTAATGCCAGGTACTCTACCAGGTGCTGGAGATAATAGAAAACTAAGTGCCTGCCCCTGAACACAAAGACTTTCCAGACTTTGCAATGGGTGTGGAGAGGGAGCCAGCTAGGTGACAGGTGCTGCAATAGGAAGCGACACGTGCGATATCACTCCCATGACCCACAAGAGGCTCTGCAGGAGCCCAGAGGGAGGAGCCCTGTAGATCAGGAAGGCCTCAAGGAAGAGGTGCCACCCAGTTGAACTATGAAAAGTTACAGGGATTGTGCCACCCGAAGAAAGGAGAGAATTTGATGTGGGGATTTCTTTGGGACAGTAGGGCTGAGCTGGAATGAGCAGGGTTAACTTCGTCTTAAGTAAAAGTTTTAAAAAATGCAAGCTCTACTCTGGGTCACAGGACAAATACTGATGTATCACCTGGGGGGCCTGGAGCAAAGGATGGAAGGGGGATTGAAGGAGCCCACACTGCCTCTGAGGAAACTAAGCCAAACTCTTCTTCATCTCTGCAAGATGGATCTATGCAGGTAATCACGTTTGGCAATCTCTGTTGGCTGCTTCACCCAATTTTTTTTTGTATGTTTCATGAGATGCCAGTTAGACTTTGCTAAATAAAGAGGGAAGATTGGCAGGAGAGGGGCAAGTTTTAAAGGGGACAAAATGACCGCTGAGCTGGTAGAGACGGGCAGATTGTGAGGCCACCAGGCTGCTTAGCTCAGCACCAGGGAAAGCTGGTGTGTGTGTGTGTTTGCACATGCACACGTGTGCACGCAGCTAGTTTGAAGTTAATTACAATGCCGGAGTAGTGCAGCCTGGCTTGCCTAATAGTCACAGAAGAAAGATTATGTGGGCAAAATGGATGAGGGTGGAAAGGGGGAGGGTTGGATAGTTGCAAAACTTTTATATGAAAGCGGCCTAACAAACACGTGGTGAGCTGCTGGAGAGGAAACAAAGTAGGTTTGGGCCTCTCTTCTCATACCTGCAACCCTTAGACAAAGCAATTCAAAACCAGATCTTTAGTTGGAGAATCATTTTGGGGCTCAGAGCGCAGGTCTTCGCTCTCAGAACACGCTGGCAGGTGCCAGCTCATCCATTCTGCCAGAGTCCTGGAGAAGCGAGCTTTGGTGCTGAGTTCAGCAGTTCTGAGTAATAGAGCAATAAAGCAGTCCCAGAGCTCTGTTGCTGCAGCAGAATGGCATAATCCTACAATTTAATAAGTAGGAACATGCAGCCGGACTTAAGTAAATGGTTTGTAGGTGATGAGATTGCCATCGCCCACTGGGCCGGGAGAGAAGCATGTGAGGAGTTTGAGTTTGAGAGCTGGGAGAGAAGAGCACCCAGTTTCAGCCTGCCCTCTTGACCTTTGCTTTTGGAGAGCTGGGAGGGCCTTTGGCCTAAATCTATTGATTGTCATTTGAAACTTAGAATGGGAGGAGCTAGGGAAGGGACTCTCATGGCTTTTACTGAACTGGAATGAAAAGGGTGTTGGGCAGTGAGACTCCTCTGGGGTTAGGGGTGATGGGGGAGAGAGCAGACTTAGAGACAACAGGATTAGGTTTAAACCCAGACTCCATCAAGTACCAGTTATGCAATTTAGTCATCATAGAGATTCCGATGCTCCGCTTCCTCCTCTGTCAAAGGGGCAGAATGGCAATGCCTGTTAACACATGAGAGCATCCCCCAAAAGCTGTGAAGAGCTTGAGTCTTTATGAATGTTTATCACAACTGAGATTCCAAAATGGTAAAATGCAGAATTGTAATGCAGGAGCTGCTGGGTGTTCCTGGTTTCTGGGTTCAGTGTTGGGTGCTGGGAATCTGGCTGATATTCCCCCAATTTTC